>VZRS01012144.1:0-23757 GCA_013398055.1 Ifrita kowaldi
TGTGGGCAAGCGCAGACATGGATCGTTTTTACATGTACATGCACACCTCTGCATCCATACATCCATACATCCATATATCCATAGATCCATATATTCGTGTATCCATACATCCACATATCCATACATCCATATATCCATGTATCCAGATATCCATATATCCATATATCAATACATCTATACATCCATATATCCATATATCCATATAACCAAATATCCATATATCCATATATTCAGGTATCCATATATCCATATATCCATAGAACCAAATATCCATATATCCATACATCCATATACCCATATATCCATACATCCCTACATCCATATATCCATATATCCATATACCCATGTACCCATCTATCCATATATCCATATACCCACATATCCATACATCCATATATCCATATACCCATATACCCATCTATCCATACATCCATATATCCATATATCCACATATCCATACATCCATACATCCATATACCCATATATCCATATACCCATATACCCATATATCCATATACCCATCTATCCATACATCCATATACCCACATATCCATATATCCATACATCCATATACCCATATATCCATACATCCCTACATCCATATATCCATATATCCATATACCCATGTACCCATCTATCCATATATCCATATACCCACATATCCATACATCCATATATCCATATACCCATATACCCATCTATCCATACATCCATATATCCATATATCCACATATCCATACATCCATACATCCATATACCCATATACCCATCTATCCATGCATCCATATATCCACACATTCATATATCCCCATATCCATATATCCATGTATCCATACATCTCTACATCCGCATATCCCTCTATCCATCTATCCACACACCCACACCCCCACACCCCCACACCCCCCGGTGAAGCCCAGCTGCCCCTCTGGGGGCTGTCCCCGTTTGGCAGCTCACGGCAGTGCCCCCCTGCTCTCGGGGCATCATTTAAACCCCAGGAGGCAGAGGCTGGCACAGGGCAGGTGTGACCCAGCCCCAGCAGATGCCTTTGCCCTGGCACAGCCACAGCCCCAAGGCCTCTCCCAACCCACAGCAGCTCTCCCGAGGCAAGCGGGAAGAAAACAGCCCAAAGGGGATGTTGTGCAGCACGGCAGGGTGCAGGAGTGACCCGGGCTGTGCCACCTGAAGTGACGTCTTACATCCCCCAGCACGCGGGGTTTCACCGGGGCAGTTCCCTGGCCGAGTCCTGCCCTCGGCCAGCTGGCAGGAGGGCAGAGCCGGGGGGCACTGGCACACACGGAGTGCCTCGTGGCAGCTCTGCTGCGGGGGTGATGCACTCACAGCAATCCTGTTCCCTGAAAACAGCAGGAACAGCAACAGCAACGGGACCCCCCTGCTCAGCATCACAACCCAGAGCTGCTTTTCCCCCCAAGGCCAAAGTGAGATGAGAAGGGCTTGGCGTGGGGCAGATGGTTTGGGATTAGAATTGCTCAGGGACACTGAAATTTTGGTGGCTGAGCAGCTTTTCCCCTTTTCAGTGAGGAGATTCAAAACAGTGGCTGGAGCTGTGAGTGCTTGGAAAGCCCTGTGGAAAGCCAAGAGCAGAATCCATGAATCCAGGTATAGCCAAAGCTGGGATATATTCATGCAACGGGCTTCAGAGGAGACTCCTCAGGGCTGATATGAGACTGCCAAAACACAGAGCTGCCACCTGAAGGTAATTTTTATTACGAGAAAATTGCAATTAATTTGACTGCTGTGCCAGTGCTGCGGTGGGGGTGTAAATTCCAGGTAGTCTGGTTACTATAAAGCACATAAATTACACTGAAAACAAATAAAAATTATCATTTCAGGACTTCAACCTAATTTTACTATTTATTTTCTAGGGAAAAGTCAAATGATTCAGGATATAAGGCAACTCAGAATACAATTATTTTTATTTTTGTTTCAATTTGTCTCAGCCATTTGCTCTTCTTTGGTTGGTCATAATGGAGTTGAAACACTCAAAATTGTCCTTTAAAACCTTTTTCTAGGGAAGACCTGGTGGTTTTTTTTGCTGAGAACCTTTGCAAGCTGCATCCTATTTTCATGAAAGCCTAGAACATGTTGTGAATAAAAAAGTCCCAGCTCTTCCTAAAGCTGTGACTTTCACAACTGGTATGATGACAAAGTGGAAATTATCTCTCAGACTGAATCTGAATGCTTGTGCTCTCTAGTGACACAGCCAGGCATTTTTTCTTTCACTTGGACAAAACCCAGCCTTTTTCACTTTATTTCTCCTCTCACTTTCACAGAATCACAGAAACAGAAGGATAAGGCACAAAGTAAAGTAAAAGTAAAGAGGCAGGGGAAGGGTGGGGAGGAAATGAACACTTTTGAGTCCTGAAAGTAGTTTCAGTTTAAGCAGGGCACCAATTTTCAGGTTAGATGTTGTTTTTAAGCCTCTCTGTGACTCTAAAACAGGGGGATGCCTCTGGCCGAGTGAGCCACAAAAGTAGGAGTGAAAGGGATTATCAGCACTGAAACCACCCCGTGCTGGTTTCCCCCCCTGCCAGTCTCTCTATCTGTGTTGGTCTCTTTCTCTCTTTCCTCTTTGCAGCTCAGAATTTACAGTAAAAACACAGGAAGCTGAATGATTTCCTCTGAGGAAAGTACCTGATGAAGAGGTGAAGGAGCAGAATCACCAGGCCCTTTGAGCCCATCCCTGCCCATGCACCGATGGTTTCAGGCAGGTGCTGCCTTGGAGGAGACACTTTTGGAAGTGGTTTTTTTGCCACCTCAGGCAGGCTGGTACAGAGGGATTGGATTTTTCCCTGGGGCAATCCCAGAAAAGGGAGTCCTGGGTTTGTGAGTGACAGCAGCTGTTGGTGATTTGTGAATTACAGCAGGTATTTATCAGTAATGCTGCTCCTCGTACACCAAAAACCTCTTAACCACAGTCCCTCTGCCCGCAGTGGCTGTGGAGGCCCCTCTGTGCAGCCAGGGAATGTGAGGCTGCCAGGATGGCCCTGGGGAGGGACAAAGGGGGTGCTTAGGGAGGGACAGGACCATTTTAGCTGCCATTCCAAACCTGTCCCTTCCCCACAGGCTGCCAAGGAGCCAAGCTAGGAAAGCCAAACAGCAGCACTCAGGAGAGAGACCTGGGCCCCCACCATTGCAAGACCCCTTGGAAATGCTCGGGCCAGACTTTTGCAATTTCAGAGGCCTTGAAAGGGGACTTTTGCCCTAAAAAACCCCAAACCCTTACCCTCAATGTCAGCTGAAAGGGCACAAGTGAGTAACCCTGCAGATACCATCTCAGAGAGACCATGAGCTCCCCACACTGCACAAGTGACTAAAGCTGAAGTGGATTTTTCAGCTGAGTGGGCCTAAATGTAGGAGTGGAAGGGACACAGACATGGCACAGCTGGGTACAGCACCAGCCTCTTTATTTTGCAATAACTTCCCCCGTCCAACAACTCCTACCCCCTCCAGGAAACTTTCCTTTAGCTTAGAGCTGTTCAAATGCCTGTGTGTGGTTACATTTCCCTGCTCCGGCCTCCACTCGGGATCTCAGTTCCACTGCAAAATGCAACGGGCCTGATTCATTTTGCAGCAGGAACACGCTTGGTGCAAGCCCGGATGGAGACTCATTCTCAGCCCCATGGAAATTCCTCACCAAGGCTGCAAGTCAAGTGAAAACCTCACTGTACAATCATCAGGTTGTGTTTCTACTCCTAAACCTTTTGGGATGGAGCCAGGAACAGCTTGTGAGCAGGCGAGGGTGACCCAGAAAGCCAGAGCGGGTCTTACATCATCTTTTATTCTGGTTTTGGCTTTTGTTTTTTGGGGTTTTTTTTTGCTGAGAGTTGTCCTTCTCTCTCACCTACACCAACTCCTTCACCTTTAGATGGAAGGCTTGATTAAGATGTGTGTTTTTACAGGGCCCTCTAAGAATAAAGATCATCGGTGCAGCTCCGGCTGAGCTTTGCTCGCCGTCTCCTGCTGACAAACCACACCTTGTTTATCAGCACCAACATATGTTGTACACACACAGAGCTGCTGGAGCTCTGCAGGCTGAGATTTCTGTACCTGCCGGGGAAATCACCGAGGAAAAGGTGGAGGAACAAAGGCTGGAGCAGAGGTTTTTCAAAGAAAATGCTAAGGCAGTGCTGAACAAGGGCTCCAAAGCTGCTGGGGGGTTCATGTCTTCTTCTTTATTTTCATTTTACATTTTGTGCCGGTTTGGCCAAAATCTAGCAATATATTTTTTGAGAGAAAACTAAGTTACAACCACCCTTTCTCTCACCAGGTTCGGGAAAAAAGGAAATTTTCCTCGAAGNTTAAATAAATTTTATCATTTTGTCAAATCCCCTGTATTTGTAACACACTGTGAATAATTCCACTCTGCCTTGAGCTCCTGATGGAGTGCAGAGGACCAGCAGCAACCAGCCAAGCACCATCTCAGGTAACCCTGGGTCACCTCGTCCTCATCCCTGGAAGGCAGGAAGAAGAAGTGGCACGGTACCTGTGAGGCTGATGCCACCACCTCACCATTTTCTGGGATCAAGCTGCTGCCTGTTGATGCCACCTAAACATTTCTGTTCTGCTTTCCTTTCTAATCAAGGTCTGGCAGAGAATGTTCAGTGGGTTAAGCAGAACGAGGGCTGAGAAGAAGGAGAAGAAGAAGGAGNAGAGTTGTCCTTCTCTCTCACCTACACCAACTCCTTCACCTTTAGATGGAAGGCTTGATTAAGATGTGTGTTTTTACAGGGCCCTCTAAGAATAAAGATCATCGGTGCAGCTCCGGCTGAGCTTTGCTCACCGTCTCCTGCTGACAAACCACACCTTGTTTATCAGCACCAACATATGTTGTACACACACAGAGCTGCTGGAGCTCTGCAGGCTGAGATTTCTGTACCTGCCGGGGAAATCACCGAGGAAAAGGTGGAGGAACAAAGGCTGGAGCAGAGGTTTTTCAAAGAAAATGCTAAGGCAGTGCTGAACAAGGGCTCCAAAGCTGCTGGGGGGTTCATGTCTTCTTCTTTATTTTCATTTTACATTTTGTGCCGGTTTGGCCAAAATCTAGCAATATATTTTTTGAGAGAAAACTAAGTTACAACCACCCTTTCTCTCACCAGGTTCGGGAAAAAAGGAAATTTTCCTCGAAGGAAAGTGAAAGAGCTAAAAGCTATTTATTTAACAAACACACCAGAAAAGGATAATAATGCTAAATAATGAAATCTCTCGCTGTAGAGAGAAACCTGGGAAGATTTCAGAGTCCTTCTGTAGGTGTGGTCTCTCTCCTCATCGGAGCTGGGTGAGGGCCCACCCCCTCGGGCCTTGGGGAAGATTCTCCCGATGTGTTTTGATGTTGTTGAAACAGTCCAGAAGAGAAGAGCGGAAAAAAAACCCCAAAATCCCAGGAAACAAAGTTCAGCTTTCTGTCTCACACCGGAGAGAGGGGCAAGGAAAAAAACTGGCTGAAGAAGCAAGCAGGATGCTCCCCCCGTGCTACCGCAGCCAGAGCACGCAGAGGAGTGAATCTCCGTGTCCTTGAGACACTGCTTTGGAAAGTTTGCTTGGTCCCTTTTTTTTTTTCTTCCCTCTCAAGCTCAGTTTCAAGGCACAGAAAAGGCATAAAATCAATTGTTTGGCATAAAGCCGTGATAGGGGATATACATGATGGAGTCACCCCAAGACACATTATTTTTTCCCACTTGCCATTAAATAAATTTTATCATTTTGTCAAATCCCCTGTATTTGTAACACACTGTGAATAATTCCACTCTGCCTTGAGCTCCTGATGGAGTGCAGAGGACCAGCAGCAACCAGCCAAGCACCATCTCAGGTAACCCTGGGTCACCTCGTCCTCATCCCTGGAAGGCAGGAAGAAGAAGTGGCACGGTACCTGTGAGGCTGATGCCACCACCTCACCATTTTCTGGGATCAAGCTGCTGCCTGTTGATGCCACCTAAACATTTCTGTTCTGCTTTCCTTTCTAATCAAGGTCTGGCAGAGAATGTTCAGTGGGTTAAGCAGAACGAGGGCTGAGAAGAAGGAGAAGAAGAAGGAGAGGAAGAAGAAGAAAAAGAAAAGAACAAAGAAATAAAGTCCTGCTCCTTCAGAGTTTAACAACCCCCAGGATTAATGTGGCAGCTGCGAAAAGGTTTTTCAAGGCTGCAATTTTGGATTCAGGCGGTGAAGACTGAGACCAAATGAGCAGCAGGGGCAGCCACTGGATCACTGTGTGCTCAATTTCTTGTTTTTTGCACTCTCAAACCCTCAGTTATGCTCAGCTGCTCTTAAAGCAAAGCAAGCCAGACTTGTAATTTTGAACGAAGGAACATCCTTGTGCAGGAAAGATGGGGAATTTGTGTTTTCTGTCACAAGTCACTGGGCTTCTTCTTCACTGCTGCAGGCTCAGGCAGGATTCCCTGCCTTTGTGGTGGCATTCAGCCCAGCAACGGGTGAGATCAGTTCCCTTGGCTGGAATTGGCATCAGGAGAGGAGGTGAGGGAGCTGCACCCAGAGGTGATGCAGCAGATGTGGGTGCTCCAGCTGAGCTGACAGCACGGTGTTACTGTGTCAGATGGAGGAATTTAAGGTCATCTCCCACATCACCCTGGAGAGCTCTAATCACTCGCTCGGGGCGGCTGCACGCTCATGCCCGGAGTCAAAAAAACCCACATCACGCAGGAGTCCAATCTCACAAAAAGCCAGGGGATTTAATAACTTAAAAGCTGCCATCAGCTTCATCCTCACTCCCCCAAATTATCCATCCAGCTGACTTTTGCCCACCTGGCTTGGAGCTTTCACCTCACCCAAACCTAACTAAGAAATCCAAGCCTGAGGTCTTGCTCAGACTTTAGTTAAGGTTAGGGTAGTGACACTGGAAAAGGAGTTTTCCATCCACTTTTCTCAAAAATACCTTATGGACACAGCCCTAACCCCACAAACCCCTCTCATGCCTCCAAATATCCCCTTCAGTGCCTTTAGGACCTTAAACCTGCCTGAGGAAATATTTTTTGAAGCCCTTCCTCTCCTGCCCCCTTGAGGCTCCCAAACTGCTTCATCACGTTCAGGATGAACACCAGCACAGAGGTCTGGCAGCTTCATGAACAGATTTCAAATCTGAGCGTGTTTTTAAACTCTTCTCACAAGTCACAAACAGGAAAGGGGGAAAAGCCAGTGAATTTCCCTTCCAGGAGCCCGTGGTGGAGCTGCTGGTACCAAACCAAGCTCGTGTCAGCTCTGCCGGGTGTTTTGGCAGGTCTGACTCCAAGGATTTGCCAGCTTCCCTCTCACAGGGGCAGTCATGGAGAATACCAAGCAGGGCATCTGTCAGTGAGTAATTACAGGAAATATCATCTCCCTTTTGTCAGGGTGTTTGAGTCGTGTCTGGGGCGAGGCACAAACCTGAGCCTGTCTCCAGCAGCGCTTCGGAGCTGCCAAGGTAAACGAGCCCAGAGCCAGAGCCAGAGCCAGAGGCAGGCAGCTCTGGGATGTTACTAGAAATGAGGAAATCATTCCATAAATGTCACTTCTTCCCCTGGATGTCTGCAAACAGACTGCAAGAGCTTTCCAGCGCCCAGAAACACGGATCCAGTGCCATTTCCTAATAGCTTGGAAAGCATCTGGAGAGCAGAGCAGATTCCTGCATTACTGGATTTGTTCTCTTTTATCATTTACTGACATAAACACCAAGGAAGGGCAGTTAATTACAGAGAATTAATTTAATATAGTGCTGCCAGTGCTCTGGAGGGTCAGAGGAGATTCGTGTTCCCCGTGCAACACAAACAATGTTCAGGAGTGTAACTTCAGCCGGGAGGGAGGCAGGAAATGTTTGCAAAACGTTTGCAAAATGTTTGCAAAATGCAACCTTGAAGCAGGGCAGAGAGACGGGATTAAAACAAGAGATCTTTTATTGTCTCGAACTGCAGAGTGTGATACAGAGGAACTACACGGATTTTCATTCATATAAAAAAAAAAGAGAGCCCTTTATTTACACACGTGTTCAAAGCTGCCCATGGTACCTAACAACAACTCCGGGTTCTCTTTGTTTTGCTTTGTTAGTTATTCCCACCTAGATGGAGCAAGCACTGGTCAGTAACACTTAGAAAAACGTGGAAGAAGCTTTTGGGCAGGAAAAAAAAGAAAAACAGAGATTTATGTTCTAAAAGAACCCAAATCCTCACAGGCATTTCACTGTAACGAACCCACCAGAATAATTACAAGCAGTCACTGACAAAAGGGACAGTTTTCAGTAGGGGCTCAGCAGCCTAATTATCCTCAGCCTGTCTTTATTTCCCCACCTAAGTAAATATATCCTGGACATGCACAAACTCCACGTGGATGAAAAAAAAAAAAGGTAGAAATTTATTTAAAAGTAATTGTGCTTTTATTTATATTAAAAAAAAATTTACAATCAGACACTGTCCTGCTGTGTTTCCAAAAGCATGGTTCTCTTAAAAATGACAGAATGTAGCTTATTATTATTATCATTATTATTATTATTACTTTGTCTTTATATTAATAATATTAATCTTATGCTTAAGTTTTAAACATACTGCTTTCCCTTCCTGTTCCCTCCTTCTCTGTGGTACTTGATATATATATATAAAAAAAAGGCATTCAAGCCACCAATTATTTCCACTGATAACTAATAATAATAATAATAATGATAATTCATCTTACACCATTTCCGTGTGTGAAATATGGCTGGTTCTAAAACAAACTACCAATGTACAAAACTGTTCTCCCTCCCCTCCCCTGGGCCACCCAAGAGATCCATCAGACGTTGGAAGAACTTTATCCCAGACGCTTTCTGGCAAAAATTAAAAAACCAAAATTGATGAAAACAACACAGAACCCTTGAGATCGTTGTCTTTGGTGTGGAGGAGGACGTTCCTGGTGGGCAGCTGGAGCTGCTCCGCTGGAAAAACTCTGGGATGCTTTAAGGCTTTTGTTTTGTTTGTTTGGAATGCTGCAAAGCCTCTGTGGGGCCACGGGTCACCGATGCTTTGGTACCAGTCCCAGCTCCTCACACCCCCAGGCCAGCGATGCCAGAGGGTCTCCCCACACCCCGCTCTCCATGCCCCCGATCCCTGCCCGCAGCCCCGCCGGGGCTCTACGCTCGCTTCCGGCGCCCTTCCAGGTTCCGGAAGCTGGAGGGTCTCAGCTTCATCTCTGCAAACTGGATGGAATACTCGTGGCCCTTCCAGTGGAACCAGTTGACGCCCTGTGAAGGCAAAGGCGAGGGGTGGGAAGTCACAGCTTTGTTTGCTGCCCATGGTTCAGACCGGGGATGTTTCTGATTTGGGCACAGAGGCACCGCAAAGGGGAGGGGCTTTGGGAAGCACAGGGGCTGTGGAATGTCCAACCTGTACAGACCCACCCACGTGAGGTCACAGAACCATGGAATCACTCAATGGATGGGGTTGGAAGAGACTTTAAACATCATCTTGTTTCCCCCCTGCCATGGGCAGGGACACCTTCCACTGTCCCAGGGTGCTCCAAGCCCTGTCNTAAACCTCTGTCCCCCAGAGCTGTCCCTCCTTGCCTGGCTTCCCTGGCAGGAAGAACATTTTTATTTCCCGTGTTGAAAACTACAGTTATTCCCTCCACACTTGGGATATTCCCTTGGAAAATCAGACAAAGCCAACATGATTTCACCAGCTGATGTTAAATTCTTGTTTTGGGAGCAACTGCCTACGATCCTGGAGAGTGGGGGGAGTGGATGCTGTGAGTTTTGGCTGCCTGAACCATCAGGCAGATCCATAATTGCAATTCCCCTTCCTCTCATGCATGACAGAGGCCTTCAGAGCCCAAACCCACCTGACTGTGGCTGTTGTCACCATATCTGCCCATCAGGTTGACTCGGTGACAGTTCTTGTACCAGAAAGCTCCTTTGTACGACAGAGCACAGTTGGTGATGGCAGAGTCGTGGTCCTTGTCGAAGGTGGAGAAGGACCTTCCATTGTGGTAGGTCATGGAGTCACCTGGAACGGGGGGACAAAAGAAAGGACAAGCTCAGGGTTCGCCTGGTTCAGATTTCATGGCAGATTTCTGCCCATTCTGCAGAAAATATTTGGACTGTGCCCTGTCTGCACCTAAATTTTGTAATCTTGACTTGTTTTACTACAGGAAATACACAACTTTTTTGTTGTTGCAGGCAGGTCAAAATATTTTTCCAGGTGATCTCTAATCCCCAATGAATATGAAGTGGCTTTTTTTTTCATGCAGCTCAATTTCTGCACTTCCTGGTAAAAGCTGGATTTTACAGTGTGGGCAAGCCAAGACCAAAGAGGTTCACAAGGAAGGAATTGAGACCAAAGGAGTCTCCACACTGATTGAATCCTACTCCTGGTAGCAGCTACAACAACTCTGCACCAGAGTATTTCCCTTAAATCATAGAATCATAGAATGGTTGGGGCTGGAAGGGACCTTAAAACTCATCTCATCCCACCCCCTGCCATGGGCAGGGACACCTCCCACTATCCCAGGCTGCTCCAAGCCCCATCCAGCCTGGCCTTGGACACTGCCAGGGATCCAGGGGCAGCCACAGCTGCTCTGGGCACCCTGTGCCAGGGCCTGCCCACCCTCCCAGGGAAGGATTTTTTCCCAATATCCCATCTAAATTAAATAGACATTAATTCTGCTGCTGCATTTCCTTTGTATCTGTGTAATCTGGGTAAAAGTTCCTGTGCTGGTCCCAGGGCAGAGCCCACACCCACGTCTCTGCTCTGGTTTATGCACCCAGCAGTGTGAAATTATCTCCTTTTAAGACATGTTGTTAAACTGGATTTATCTCTTAATCCTTTGAAGCCCTGAGGAGGACTCAACAAGGGCTGCAGGGTTTGCCCCACTACGATTCCAAAAGGCAGATGATTTGTTCAGCGAAATTATAAATCACAATACAGCAGGGCTTTGCTGCAAATTCTACTGACAAGAAAAGAGGCTGTGCCAGGCCATTACTGGCTGTATAAATGACAGCCAAGATTGGCCAGATGAGATAGATTGTGGTTTAATACACTTGTTTCAATCCTGCCATAAGCAGGTCATAAAACACGGCACCAAAGCATTTCAAATGCACACATAAAATATATCGATATCTTTGATTTCCCAGCACCTCACACAGGAGAGGCGCCTGCTGATCTGCAACATTCACGTGCTTACCTTCAGTCAGCAGGGAGGAAATTGGTCATTATGAGGAGAAAAAGTCCATTTTGGCTCTCACCTGCCGTGCCGCTGTAGCCATCCACCCGCAGCCGGTAGCGGCTCTTGGCGTCCCCGACGCTGAAGCGGTCGTACACGGCGTAGGCCGTGTCCCCCTTGTCCCTCAGATCCACCCGCAGCTCGTACTGGCCCTGAGAGGTGATTTTGTGCAGGTTCTCCAGACCTGTGGGCAGAAGGGAATGTTTGTCTTGTTGCCGAGTGATTTTTTGCCTTTTTTCTTTTATATGTCCTCTGTGTTCTTCACACACACATTTGGAGCTCTGCAGCCTGCTGTATCCATGGCTAGTTTTCCCAGGGCTTTTCCCTACCTTTTCCCAAGGCAGAAAGACTAAACACATTCCAAAGCCCCTATCCCATCTTGCTTCTCCCCAGGAACCAAGGCCAAAACCAGCTCTTCGAGACACATTTTCATCAACAAAGTCCAGTCCCATCTGAGGGGGGAGGATTTTGAACTGGGGGGGAATCACATCACCACTTGTGCTCCTAATTGGGGATTTTTGTCAATTATGCTAATTTGTTAACTTATAAACCTCTGTTCACCCTGTGGGGGGGTGGTGGGCATTTTGTGGACATTTTCCATATCTGCCACTGGAGGCCTCCAAAACCAACCTTTACATAACCTCCTATATTAACATTATCTCAAAAGTGTGGTGTTTTATTTCCAGGTTCCTTAAGGCATCAGTGTCTCTATGTTTTTTTCTCTCCCATCCCATTATTCCATAAATGGGGCCATACTGGACTGCACAAATAGAGCAGGACACTGAGCTACATCAGCTGTCAGCACAAAAGCAAGTAAATAACCCCAGGCTGACTGGGAGAGCTCTTCCTTTCAAGTCATAGGAGCAGGTTGGGCAAAACAACCAAAGTTGTGCTGTGTGATCATGATCATCAACTTTCATTTACAACCAGAAAAACGCAGCACAACCTTTGAAAATGTGGAGGTTTTACTTCTATTTTACCGAAATGTGGGTTTATGACTTCTCTTTGCCCTGTTTTTCCTCTCTGGATCATCAGCCTTGGTTGCAGGGGGTGTTCCAGAGGACAGGGAGAAGAACCTGCTCCCCAGGTTACCTCTGACTTCTCCTGGAGCCCCACTGAGCACGGGGTGGGTACAGCTGGTGACCCCAGCACGACATCCTTTGACTGCAGCTGGAGGGACTGGCTGGGCCTGGCCCTTTCAGTCTCCCTCCCAGAGGGTGACCCTGGCTCCTTCTCTCCTGTTGCCCTTTACAAATCCTCCTGCCACCTAAATGGAGGCCTCTAAGTGGCTCCTGGACTTTTGTGATTTTTATTTTTTTTTCCAAAAGACAAATTCTTAGCACTTACCTATCCAGAATTCATCCTTAGGATCTCCAAACCCTGCCACGTAAGTATTCCAGTTCTTGTAGAAATCTTGCTTTCCATTCTGACGCCTCAGGAACACCTAAAAGCAAGAAATGTCATGGACAGGCTGCCCTGGTCAGAGGGAATGAGCTTTTACAAACTCAGAGCTCAGCATTGCTCCTGCCCTGCCTTTACCCCTCCCAGCAGAGTCTCACTGCAAGGACTGAGTTGAACCCAGGCTGTTGGATGCTCCATGTACTTTTTTAAGTCTCCAGTTTCTCTGTTGGGTTCCCAGTCTCCTCTGCATGACGTGGCCTCTCAGTTCCTGCTCTCTGCCTTTTTAAACCCATCCTGCAGTTCTGGATTTCCTGGGATTCCCATCCCCTACTCTCCAAGCTGAGCATTCCTTCAGCTCCTCCTGCTTTTCTGTGCCCTGGGTCCCTCTGGCATGTTCAAATTTGGGCATGTCACTGAGGAGAGGTGGCATTTTATTGCCACCTTTCATTTTTGTAGTCTGGGTGGGATGTGGCTTTGGAAGCCACTGCACCCTGTGGCTGCTGAACAAATGCTTCTCCTGGGTTGTGCTTTAACCTCCCTCTCTCCCTCTCTCATTCAGAGTCAGTTCACCCTCCCCTTTCCTTGGTGATTATTTAGAATGTGTTATCTAAGATGGTCATTTCAGCAGCCCTTACACCGGTGGAGAGGGATCAGGGCTGAAACCGCTGCTGTGCCCCATCCTGCAGAGACTCCTCTCTCTCCTCCAGCTACAGAAAGAGGTGGCAACCCTGTCCTAGGCACTGGAGTGTCCTACCCAGGACAAAACTCCCCAAATTTCCAGACAAGACAGCCCTACTGTGATAAGAACCCTCTGAGGGGTGCCTGGGCTGAGCAGGGATGGGATGTGCTGCCCCTGTCCCCATACTCACGATCCATCCACCCCCGTCCTCGCCCATGTCACAGAACACTTGCAGAGGCTGAGCCTTGTCCCCGTTCAGGTAAATTGTGTAGAGCCCAGAGGTGGCTTCTCCATTCAGGAGGGCCTGGGAGCAGTCCTTGGGGTAGGGGTAGAGGAGCCCAGCTGCACACACAAGGAAGAGAAAGCATTCCTTAGGAAATCAGCAGTCACCAGGAACATGTTGGAGGCAGATGACCGAGGAAAACCCCTCGTGGGTCAGATACGGACCCCAGAACAGGTTTGTAATTGCACCCAGCACACAGAACATTCACAGCACACAGCTGAGGAGGTGAATTCTTCTTTTCAGTGTGTTTTTTCACATCTGTCTGCACTTCTGGAAGTGCTGGGAATGCCAGATAACCCTGCTGGGATGGGAGTGCATCCTCCAGCTAAAGACTGAAATTCGTGAGCTGTGTTACAACAGTTTTTGGGGAAATCCAAATCTACCAATCTCTGGTCATGTGGCAGAAAAGGGAGGGGGAATACAAAGACAGGACTTCAATCAAAAATAAATTAACTGGGAGTGTTTTGCTAGCAAGGAGAATATTAAATGTGCTAGAAAGCTACACTTTTAAAAAAACAAAGCAAACAGCAGCAGCTGAAACTGCAGGAAAATATTGTTAATCTTTTCTTTCTGACAACAAGCCGATAAAACCATTGCAGTCAGAACAATTCCTAACCCCTCAAAGAATATTTTTTTTTTCTTTTCATTCACTCAGGCCATTAACTTTTTCAGCCAATAATTAAGTGTTGTTGCAGGTGTGTCCATAGCAGAGTTTTTAACTGTGGCTTCTCACAGGGTGGCTGCTGGTCCCTCCCAGCATTACACACCCCTGCCTGTGCTTCAGCTCCAGAGAATTCCACAGAATCAGGGGGTTGTTAAGGTGGGAAAAGACCTTTAAGATCATCAAGGCCAACCATTAACGCAGTCCCACTGCCATGTTCACCACTAAATCGTGTCCCCAAGTGCCACCTCCACAGGTGATTTGAATACTTCCAGGGATGGTGATCCCAACACTGCCTATTCCAATTCTTCACAACTCTTTCCATGAAGAGATTTTTCCTGATATCTAATCTAAACCTCCTCCGGTGTGACTTAATTCTATGCAAGTTTCCATCAGCTTTGGGATTTGGAGAAAAGTGATTCTCTGCAGGGAGCTCCTTCAGTGTTTCCCTGTCACTAAATAGACACAAATGTATTTTTAGAGTTAAGGCCAGGCTTAATCCTCTGCCTGAGTCTGACACTGTTCACTTGGCTGAAGGCACCTGGTCAGTCCCTGCTCATGGTCAATTTGCCAAACATCACCTCAATAGACCCAGATTTAATTCCTCTCCTATTTCTGGATGTGTTGGTGGAGTTCATCCTGCCCTACACAAGCAGTGACAGGGCAGACTTGGGGTTGGGTGACTTCTGGCAGTCCTTGGGCTGGAGTTGGTACCAGCAGCAGGAGGAGGAATGGGAATGACTGAAGATCCTGCTGGGCCTGAAAGGCTGGAAACTGGAACAAGTGAGACAAATGAAGGCAAGGTGTCACAGCTAGTACTGAACAACTTCTTTTTTTAATGTCAGCTGTGAAGTGACCTTCAGAGAAGCCAATTCATCCTTGCAGAGCTGTCCTGTTAGGGCTGGAGCTGATGTGCAGAGGGGCTTTGAGACAGCCCATCTCAGAGAGAGGAGAAAAACCCACCCAGAAATTCATCTCCTCAGCCCCCTGCACTGATCTGTGTGTGTGTGTTTGTGGTTTGCTTCATTCCAGCTCCAAACTCTGATTTGTTTTGCCAGCTTGCTGGGATTGATACAGGGGGAAATCGAGGTGTCAGCTGGATTTTAAAGAATTCCTGCTGATATTTCATGTGGGAAAGGCAGGATGTTTCACCAGAGGAAGGACTGTGAGGGTGATGTGGATGGATATTGGAATTCCATCCTGCCAGGAAAGAACAGACGACAGCTCTGGGGGAACAGGGACTTTGCACTGACACTACAAGTGGATTAAAAACTTGTGAGGGGCCTGTGTGTCCTCATTGCAGAGCTCAGCTCTGTCCTGAGAGCAGTGATTTAGATTATTTCAGCTGTGCTCTGATGTGCTTACTTGTGGTGAAAATGGTCTGGATGGTTTTGCTCCTCAGGGCCCCACTCAGGGCCTGCAGTTTCACCGTGTACTGGGTGGAGGGGCTCAGCTCTGTCAGGCTGTAGGACGTTGTCTCAGGGTTTAGGATGACTTCCTATGGAGAGAAGAAATAACACAGGGAAATCTCAGAGAAATAAATCATAATGGCTGCATATTTTAGTCTGTCACATTATTTTTTGTCATAATTATTGATGGTATTTGTAACCATCCAGATTGATTAATAGAAAGATACTCCTCTAAGGTTTTTACCAAGCTAATCTTAAAAAGGTCAATAAAGCCTGCCTGGAAATGAGTGTTTACCATCATACATGGGGGTTTAAAAGCAAGGCAGCATAAATGTTCACATGCCCTGAACGTACAGATCAGGAAATTCATAAAAAACTGGGAAGACTCATCCTTTAGGACAAGGAGATGTTGCACTCCAGGCTTCAAAAGGCTGTTTTGCTGTGACATTAAAAGACTGTTTTTCAGTGTGCTTGGGGAATTTGCCTTCCTGAAAATCAGAATTGTCTCCAATGTGCCAGGCTGGGCATCCAAAATTTTCTTTTTGCTGGGATTCAGCTGATTCATATTTAAGCATTTAGTGTGATCCGATTGTGCAGGAACAGAATAAAACTACAGGAGAATAAGAGGTGCTTCCAGAAGCAGCTCCCCCTGCCTCAGACACCCCAGTGCCCAGGGATTCTCCTGAGTTCAGAGAAGGGAGTTACATCCATTGGGGGGTGTGAGTTTAATCTATGACACAGGCTTGGAATGAAGGAAAATATTTGTGCTTTTTTCTGCGTTGTGAAGGGATGAAAGGGAAAATTCAGCCTGGAACGGAGCTTCTGTTTCAGGATGTAATGTAGGTAAGGCCTTTTAAATGCATTTGTGTTCAGCCTAGCACTGAAAGAGGTGATCAGAATTTTAAAATTAAGTATTTAAATGAAGGAACACTAATTATGTTGCACTGCTGGACACTTCTCAGATTGGAGGCACAGCCCCTCTGGTTCCTTTACCTTGACTCTGCCATCAATGGATTCATAGATCAGGAGATATCCAGTGACAGGAGCACGGGGAGGCCTCCAGCTTATCACAGCTGCTTCTGACTGCACCTCAGTGGCACTCAAATCTCTTGGAGCATCCAGCCCTGCAGGAGACACCGGAGCAATTACAAGCACATCCACACAAAGTTAATTACATGGGTTATCTTGTGGGCCATGCATCAGAAAAAGCCAGGAAAACAAACCTTTTCTCCAGAGAAACTTGAAATGAAAAAACCACTTCAACCTAAATTTTGTCATTAAGAATTAATTTTCCCATTGGTAGTTTAAAATAAAGGTGTTAACTTTATCTAAGTTAAAATAATGGCTTGTTCCAGGCACTTTATTTTATGAGCAGTTGCACTGAAATGTCTTTTGAGACAAAATAGTGCATTTTATTATTTCTCACAAGGAGAAAGACTGGTATCTACATATTCCCAGGAAATAAAACTTTGGTTCCAGGGATGTTTTTTTTTTTTAGAATAGGAAAACTTTTCCTACTTGGTCTGGCTCCAAGCTCCAGCTCCCCTTCCCCTCTGTGATTATGGCACGGGATTGGTGTGGCTCAGCTCCTGGCTCCCTAATTAACGCCCTGGGACAAGCCAAGCCAGGAAAATGAGAAACATCCCTGATTTCATTGATGGAAAGCCATGAGCATGAAACCAGCTGGGCACCTTCGGCAGCCAACACCAGCTCTTGGAGAAGAGCTCCTGCTCCTGCTCTGTGTGAGAATCTGCAGAGCTGGCGACAGAAAACCACCTCTGACCAGCCACACCGGGCTCCCACTGGAGAAAAGTTGATGCAAACACCAACAAACTTCAGGTTTCCAGTGAAAAAAACCACCAGAGTGTCTTGGGGTGACTCCATCATGTATATCCCCTATCACGGCTTTATGCCAAACAATTCATTTTGTGCCTTTTCTGTGCCTTTAAACTGAGCTTGAGAGGGAAGAAAAAAAGGACCAAGAGAATTTTTCAAAGCAGTGTCTCAAGGACACGGAGATTCACTCCTCTGTGTGCTCTGGCTGCGGTAGCACGGGGGGAGCATCCTGCTTGCTTCTTCAGCCAGTTTTTTTGGTTTTTTTTTTCCTCTCTCCGGTGTGAGACGGAAAGCTGAACTTTGTTTCCTGGGACTTCGGGTTTTTTTCCTTCTTCTCTTCTGGACTGTTTCAACAACACCAGAACACATCGGGAGAATTTTCCCCGAGGCCCCGGGGGGGTGGGCCCTCGCCAACCCAGCTCTGAGCAGGAGGGAGATCACATCTACAAAAGAACTCTGAAATCTTCCCAGGTTTCTCTCCACAGTGAAAGGTTTCATTATTTAGCATTATTATGCTTTTCCTGTGTGTTTGTTAAATAAATAGTTTTTAGGTCTTTCACTTTCCTTCGAGGAAAATTTCCCTTTTTTCCCGAACCTGGTGGGGGGGAAGGGTGGTTGTAGCCTGGTTTTCCCTCAGAAGATACATTGCCAGATTTTGGCCAAACCGGCACACAGAGGAACACGGAGCAGAAGGGATGGCAGCTCTGGGGATGGGGAGAGTGGCACCTGTGGTGAAGTGGGTGGAGAGGGTCTCGCTCCTCTGCGTGTCCTTCAGGGCGTGGACGCTCAGCGTGTACTCGGTGGCGGGCTGCAGCCCCTTCAGGTCATACTCCACCGTGTTCCCCGAGACCATCTGAGTCACCTCCGGCTCTGAGAGGGAAACACAAAACAAAGAACATGTCGCCATCAGCAGACTCAGCACGATGTGCTCAACTCCACGCTCCACTCACTGATTTGTTTTATTCCTGGTTGATGCAAGTGTAAAATAATAAAAGCCCAGGGCCCGCGCCTGTGCTGACGCCTCTGCTGGCTCTGGGTTACAGCGGAGCCTTTTATCTAAAAGTGTGAGCTCTCTCTAGTGTTCACGGGAATTATAACACCGCCTCTGCTTCCCGGGAATCGCCCTTCTCTCTCTTCATGGCCAAACTGAGAGTGCTGAATAAAAAAGGTTCTTTTTTTTAAATGCTCCCAGCAAGGCCCCTCCGCCAAAACCAGCCCCGAGGCTGCCAGAGCTCCAGGAGGGTTGGGACAGCGCTCTCAGGGATGGGATTGTTGGGGTGTCTGTGCAGGGACAGGAGCTGGACTCGATGATCCTGGTGGGTCCCTCCAACCTGCGATATTCTGTGATTTTCCTGGAGTTACAACGAGCACCTCCTGAGAGCTTTAACCCTTCAGCTCCCTGACCCATCCCTGACTCCTCTCACCTTCCTCAGAAGAGTAGGACACCACGTAGTTATCCACAGCAGCAATTGCTGGCTGCCAGGTTGCCAGAGCCTCGGAGTCTGTGATGTTCACCACCACCAGGCCTGATGGGCTGTCCAGAGCTGGAAGAAAACCACATTGAAGGAATTTGACAAATGCTCTCAGCTCTGTGCAGTGCTCTGCTGTAAATTCACGATAGAAAATGCCCAAAGATCAGTGCAGCTTTTATGGCTCCCTTTGGAATAGTGGAGTTCAGCAGGAAAGACGTCAGTGCCTATGAAGAGGCACCAAAAGCCTCCACTGGAAAGGGAGGTCAGTGCTGGAAGAGAGGAAAGTCTGGGAACAAACAGAACTAACCATGTTCTCAGACCACTCTCGATACCATCAATCTCAACAGCTCTGTCAGAGCTGACATATCTCTCTCCACACCCTCAAATCTGGGTTGTTTTTTAGAGCAAACTCAGGAGACAGAGCTGGGAAAAATAACCAGAGTGACAGCAGCTGATGGCCACTGTGACCTTCCAGCAGCTTGTTGGGAACAAACCAATCCCACAGCCAGCCAGGCATCCAAAATCCCCACAAAGGCCTTGCCTCCTCATAGGATTCTATTCTTCACAGAGGCTTATGCTCTCCCTGAATTAAGACGGATCTCTGCCTCCTGAGCAGCTGGAATGGGTTATCAATCCCCTGTCATCCAATATTCATCATTTTGTTCCTTTCCTCAGCTCTCTGGATGCTTGATAGCCCCCAAAAAGAATGAATGGAGGGTGCAGGGAGGGGTCAGCAGGGGCAAAGTGGACCCTCATTTCCTGCAGGGATATTTAAAGAAAAAATCAGGAGACAGAATATTGAAAAAAAATATTGAGAGAATATTGAAGAAAAAATCAGGAGAGAGAATGTTTTTGTGCTTAGAACAGTCTGGAACGTGGGAGATGTGGAGTTCACAGCAGAAACCGGTCTGAACTGCTCAGTTGAGCTGGCCCTTTTCTCCCTCGTCTCAAAAATGGAATTAATTAAAAAAACAACCAAATAAACGTCTGATTTTGTTTTTTATTTCTGATGAATCAGAAGTGTAAATACATTAATTGTCTGTGTTTCATAAGTTTGTTCAGCATTTAGCAAATGGGAGCCTGACCAAACTCACAAGTTCTATCCTCATCCAAAATGCAAACATAGAAAGAAGGAGTGGGAAAAAGCGTTTCCTACAGTTTGTGTGGACAGCAAAAACGGGATCTTGGTGGGTCTGCAGCTCCAGTCCCTGAGTGTCTCCTGCAGCCCAAAGGATCCGTTTGGAAAGCTGCTGTCTCCTGGGTTAACAGTATTACCTGTTTTCAGGGTGCCAGAGATGGGCTCGCTTTCCTCAAAGCCTTTCACAGAGATGATGCTGACGTTGTAGTCCACACCTGGGACCAACTTCACCAGCTTGGTCCTTGTCTTGCTCCCTTCGACTGTGACAACATTTGGAGTACCTAGGATGAGGCCAAATGCCGTGGGATGAGTGACACCATACTCCAGGAAATGCTTGAAGGGTGTTTTTCAAGTTAGAGATGAGCTTCTACAGCAGGAGATGGATTTTCCCCAGTTAGCTCCAGCCACTGGTGTCAAATATTGCTGCTGTGACACCTAAATCTGAATCACTGGTTTGTATTCATAAGAAAAGTTAACATTTTTAGTGGAAGATGTCCCTGTCTGTGACACGGGATTGGAATGAGATCAGCTCTAAGGTCCCTTCCTACCCAAACCATTCTGTGACTCTGTGATTTCTGTTCAGAAAAATATAATTTCACAAACAAGATGTAGGCAGAGACCACAGCAGTCTCTACATGGGAGTTCAAACACCTTGAGGACAGGACTTGGCAGTTCAGATCTGCCTTGTTTGTGGTGAGGGCTGGGAGATTCTCCTTCACCCACCTCATTCGGAATAAAGATACAGTAAATGTTATTTTAAAAGGTGCTCCGCGTGTGGCTGAGGACTTAGCACCCATATTTACTCCAAATCCTGGCTTTATTCCAGGAAAGCACTTAGACAAGTGCCTAACTTCATGACCAGATTCCTGTTCTTCTGTGGGACCACTGTGTATTTGCAGCTGCACGTGTGCTTCCAGGCTGTGTTGTCCAAAAGCCTAAATCCTCCCTTGTCTCAGTCAACAGCAGGACTTTTTTTCCTGCTGGTGTCTTTAGTATTTTTTCTTTAGCTGTTTCCCTTCAGAGAGGTCCCTAAATTAGGTTAAAAATCTGTTGAAGTAGAGGAAGTTTTTGAAGTTGAACACTAAACCAGAATGAGACAGCGTTGGGGAGCACTGAGTAAATCACTGACTTCAAAAATTCTTATAACCATGGATAATGATTATTATTTCCAAGGGCCATCTTTTCCAGTGTGCTCAGCTCATGGAATGTCTACAAAATAATGACAGTTTGGAAGCTAATCCTTGCTGAGAAGGCTCAGAGAGAGACTTTTGAGGAGTACAACCACTCCAGCCTCCGCCTCTGAGCTCCCTTACAAGCCCTGCCCATGGGATGTGGACGCTGAGTCCAAGCTACACACCCTCATTCCTGAAGGAAAAAAAGAGATGATCTGTGCAAGATCACCTGGGAGATGCATTGAAAGGAGGGACAGCAGCCCAGCAAACCCTTCCTGCTCTCCCTGCCACCCCCCTGGCCCTCCTCACCTCCCGTGATGGGGACGTAGGAGATCCGGAAGTTTTCCACGCGGGAGCGAGGGGGGGTCCAGCTGACTGTGGCAGCGTTTTCCGTGATGTCAGAGAAAGAAATTCCCTTGGGAGAGCCAACGACTGTCAGGGGAGAACAGAGCACACACCACACAGGAAGAAAAGGTAAATCATTTGTTTGTCAGTCCTTAGCGCTGGAAAACTGATTTGTTTTGTCACCCCAAACCAAGAGCTGGTGCTGTCAATGTTGTGCTCTGAACAACACTAATGCAGGGGGTACAAAACTGAAGGTTTTTATCACAGCAACAACCTGTTTGGTCCAAATTTTCCTTTTTTCAGGAGCAGTCCAATAGTGCAAAGGTTAAAAATACCCAACATGTGTCTACACATAGAAATGACAGAGATTTCAGTGCTGTAGAACAGCAGGGAGGAACATGGACAGAAATGACATTCTGCTACCCAGGAGATGCTGGATTTGGAATTTTTTCTACCCCAGTTTCACTTGGAGGATTTTTAGACTGAGTCCCACACAGCAATGACAGCCATGGACAGATCTCCCTTCCTGAGCATAAAGTTCCTAATGCAGGGTGCTCCAAGGACTCAGGTGTGGGAGCCCATCAAGCACCAACTCCTGGAGCTTCTGTTGGCTTCAAACCAGAAGCAACAAGATTTTCCTGCTGGAATCTCTCTCTGAGTGGTTTGTCTTTCAAGCACATCCATCCAGGGAATATCCAAGTACAACCACCATGAGGAAGGCACCCGTGGCTCCACTGCAGCTCTTTGGCATAAAACTCAGCCTTTCCCTGTCGAAACCTGAGCACTGCACTTGCCCACATAAATTAAATCAGTCAGCCGGGCAAACGAAGCCCAAATTTTACCCAAATCACCCAAATTGAAACCCAACACGTATCTGAAACATTCCACTTGGAGGCTTAATTAAGATCCTGCAAAACAGGCATGGAAAGGGCTTTGGAAGGACATGGTAAGGAGAGCTGTCACTTCCAGGTTTGCATTGAGCATCCCAATTCCAATCTTTCCAGCTTTTTTGGCTGTGATCAAAACAACCCTGAGGTATTAAAAAATAAACAGCCCACACAGAGCAGGCCATTAGCACGAAGAGGAGAGATCCCAAACATCCACATGAAGAGGAGTGGAGACAGGCTGAGAGCAGGGGAAGGGGGGCAAGAGGAGGGAAAAAAAATAGGGACTGGGCTTGAAATAGCTAGGAAAGAACGTGCCTGAGGGAAAGGAGTCAGAGGCTGTTTGTTCCCTGTGTCCCCAAAGCAGCAGGGCACTAAATCAACTGAAAGGCAAGGAAAGAAAAACAACGGAGCTCTCAAGAGAAATGTAAATTCTGTCTCGGAGCTCACTGGAAGTGTTGTGTTTGTGGGGTTTGCTCACGTGGAAAAGCTGAGGGAAGAAAAGAATTACAGATGACAAAGGAAGCAAGGTGGGGTTGGAAAAGCTACGTGGCACAAAAAGGTGCTGCTGATTTGGGTACAGGCTGAAGGAAACTGGAGAAAATAAGGAAAATCTGGGAAAGAGAGAGAAATGAAAATCACATTGGTTTTGCTTCACATTATAGGTGCCCTGAGTGGCTGAAGAAAAAGGCCAGTGGTGATTTTGGAGAGCAAACAGATGGACCAGCACTTGGTTTTCATACACATGGAGATTTTCAGCCTCTCCCAGAAAATAAAACACCCAATCCATCCCACTTGGACTCTGCTGTGCAACCACTTCCACAGGCCTGGGGCGTGGTTTCTGCACCAGGTGAGCTGCGTGACAAAGAGCAATAAGAAGAGCTTTGATGTGAGTTTTCCACATGCCCAAGTCCCCCAACTGCAGCTTTCCTTGGAGAGAACCTGGCAAGAAATACAATGGACCATTGGAGCATCTGTCCTGGAATGAGTGCCAGAGACAGGAGAGATTTGCACCTTTGAGCACAGGGGAATGAAAAAGAAGCGAATGGAATCATCTCCTTGGGCTACCTGAAAGCCAGAATTGAGCAGGCATAGAAAGCAGCCAGCGTGCTCCTGACCTGGCACTCACAGAGAACCTCAGGTCATCTCTTGGGCAGGCACAGGAAAATTGTCTTTACCCTCCAGCATCATCCCCAGAGCTGTATGAGAGACAGGGAACTCTCCTGAGAGGCTGCTAAAGCACCCATGGGTGCTTTAGCAGCCTCTCAGGAGAGTTCCCTGTCT
>VZRS01012144.1:23882-124650 GCA_013398055.1 Ifrita kowaldi
TGCAGCCCTTGCAGGGAGATTTAGCACATGTCACCTCCCGGAGCCAATAGCCCAAGAGATGTTTGTCAGCTGTAAATAGCCCATGAATAATGGACAACAGAGCCACAAAAATCCAGCTAAATAATTTGGGCTGCAGGTTACACCACGCTGGGTGGGTGGCTGCCAAGGCATCCAGCTAATTTCTTTTTTAGGAGTGGATTACTGCACAAACATATGGATATTTATAGCGTTTCCAGTGGGGTTGCAAGGAAATATTTCTACCCCTGAAGAGGGAATTTATCCACTGCTGCTCTCAGAGTTGGTGTCTTTTAGAAATTTATCTGCAAAATCTCAGTTAAGGTGCAATTTAACCCCCACTGGGAGACCACGACACATCTATGGGCCAGTTAATATCCTTGTGGGAGGTGTGGGGCTCATGCTGCTCCTTTCCTCTTCTTCCAGTGCTGTTTTGCCACACTGTGACAGTATTTTTTTTTTCCTGAGAGGATCACAAAACACTTCAGGTGCTCCTGATACGTGATAAATGCAACCTGCTGCTTCCTGCAGATTAGGAGAAGAAAGCCAGGGAACCAGGGAACATCCTCCTCTAGAGTGTTGGGAATGAAAGAACAATTAGGAAGAAAACATCCCTAAAAAAACCAGCAGCTCTAAGGTACTTTAGACAGGGAACTCTCCTGAGAGGCTGCTAAAGCACCCATGGGTGCTTTAGCAGCCTCTCAGGAGAGTTCCCTGTCTAAAGTACCTTAGAGCTGCTGGTTTTTTTAGGGATGTTTTCTTCCTAATTGTTCTTTCATTCCCAACACTCTAGAGGAGGATGTTCCCTGGTTCCCTGGCTTTCTTCTCCTAATCTGCAGGAAGCAGCAGGTTGCATTTATCACGTATCAGGAGCACCTGAAGTGTTTTGTGATCCTCTCAGGAAAAAAAAAATACTGTCACAGTGTGGCAAAACAGCACTGGAAGAAGAGGAAAGGAGCAGCATGAGCCCCACACCTCCCACAAGGATATTAACTGGCCCATAGATGTGTCGTGGTCTCCCAGTGGGGGTTAAATTGCACCTTAACTGAGATTTTGCAGATAAATTTCTAAAAGACACCAACTCTGAGAGCAGCAGTGGATAAATTCCCTCTTCAGGGGTAGAAATATTTCCTTGCAACCCCACTGGAAACGCTATAAATATCCATATGTTTGTGCAGTAATCCACTCCTAAAAAAGAAATTAGCTGGATGCCTTGGCAGCCACCCACCCAGCGTGGTGTAACCTGCAGCCCAAATTATTTAGCTGGATTTTTGTGGCTCTGTTGTCCATTATTCATGGGCTATTTACAGCTGACAAACATCTCTTGGGCTATTGGCTCCGGGAGGTGACATGTGCTAAATCTCCCTGCAAGGGCTGCATAGGGCCATAGTCCTGAGGAAAATGATAACTCTGAGGGGCTTCCCATAAATATCCTGGGAGTCAGGGAGAGGGGGGACATGCTGCTAACGAGTGCAGCAGACTTTAAACATCCCTCTCCATTAGGAGCCCACGTGCAGGAGCCTGGGCAAGGGGAGCTGCTGGTGGATGCAGCTCTGCTTCGTGGAAGTGTCTGGGGGAGTGTGAGGGTGGCCTGGCTGTTTATTCCAGGGATGTGATGGCAGCAGTGGAGCTGGGGCCTGGCTGTGCTTGCAGCTGACCCCACAGACAGCAGGGTGGAGGGTGAGGGCTCTCAGGCTGGTTCAGGAGAAGCTGTTCAATACTGAGTTATTGCTGCCCTGTTCCTGGGTGCTGCCTGGGGTACAGCCAGGAAAATGCCTCCTTTAGGAATTTCTGCTGGTTTGCTCACTCGTGGGACTTAGAATCATATCTCGAGCTGGAAGGGACCCACCAGGATCATCCAGTCCAGTCCTGGCCCTGCACAGACCCCCCAACACCCCCACCCTGGGCATCCCTGGCAGCGCTGTCCAAGCCCTCCTGGAGCTCTGGCAGCCTCGGGGCCGTGCCCATTCCCTGGGCAGCCTGGGCAGTGCCCAGCACCCTCTGGGGGAAGAACCTTTCCCTGCTCTCCAGCCTGAGCCTGCCCTGGCCCAGCTCCAGCCGTTCCCTGGGTGCTGTCCCTGGCCCAGGGAGCAGAGATCGGAGCTGCTCCTTGGGAGGAGCTGCAGCCCCTGTTGAGATCTCCCCTCACTTTCCTGTCCCCTTCCTTTTCCTTTCCTGCCATAATTAATTTGACTTCAAATTACCACATTTTCACATCAGCAAGCTCAACATTCTATAAAGGCCAAATTTGGCTCACAGGAAGTTGCCTCATATGCTTCAGGTTTAAATATGTTTCAGAATGAAACCACGATTTTGGTGTGGAAAAAAAATTGAAATGCTTCAATTATGAACCTGAATCAAAGCTTTGGTTTTGCAAAGAAACTCAAGTCAATTTGAATTACCGAGCACATGTTGCTCCAGTTAAGATCAGCCTAAGCTAATGGTGCTCAGGCCTTTGCTGGTCAAGCCATAAATAAACTTCTCAATGGCTCTGGTAAATTCGTTTTGTCCTAACTCTTTTCCAGGGAGGTAAATTGTTGTGCAGAGCTGAGATGTAATTAGTCACAGAAAATCACTGAAAAAGGCTGCTGCACAGACAATATTTCTTGGCCCTCGAAGACAGAGCTTTAATTGCCACACTCTGCTGCCTGATTCCTGATCATTAAAGTAATTCAATTAAACCAGATTAAACAGACAGTGACAAGGCTTGGGAAGCTGAGACTGATTACAAATAACCATACCACGCTGCACCAGTGACTGGGACAAGGGACATGCAGGAGACAGTTCAGGACACCTCAGGGGCAGCACGAGCTGGCTGTGAAAAGGAGATGCTGAAAGCAGCAGGGAATGCCACACTTTTCCCACTGCAAAGACAATACCTGTGGATGCTACTGCATTTACGGGCTGGGAACGTTGTCCACTGCTAATTCCATAGAGCTCAATCTCATATTCAGTGCCCTCTTTCAGCCCTGTTATGTCCTGGGTGCGCTCGTGGCCTGGCACTATCAGCTCCAGTGGGTCAGATTTCCTTTTGGTGTCCCTGATTTTTAGAACAAAGCTGTTGAAAACCCCGTCATCTGCAGTCCAGGAGAGACGGAATCCATCTGGAGTGGCGTCTGAAACCAGAAGGTTGTCGACCTCGGGTTCTGCTTCTAAAAAAGGAGAAGATAGCAGTGGGGAAAAGAAAGGATTTTTTAATTGGTTGGTCAGAGACCTGCCCGAGGTCCGGCTACAGCACACCGCAAGAATCCGACCACAGTTCAAAGCAAGGGAGCAATCTGCCAGCTATTCAAAAAAAATAATAAATATTAGTGTTACACAGAACAGGATAAATGTGAGTGTGTGCAGGCCCATTCCAGCTTTCACTCTGAAACAGCAAATCCACTGCATGGACACACAGGTTTGTCTCCCGCATGCAGAGTTACACATGCTAAAGGTGAGTTTCCTGGGCATTTCTCCTTCCCTACTTGTGTGACATCTTTATGGCCAATAAAAACAAACTCTGGTTACAGAACTGCATGCCTGGAACATTGTCAGGCCTCCCTCTGTTCTTTTTCTTCATGCAAACCCCTTATTTCATGCACTTCTGGCATCTGTGATGCTTCTGATCAGATGAATCCTTTCCTGTGCTCCTAAACAGCAAAGGGGAATCAGGAAAACTCCTCTCTTAAACAGCACCCTTCAGTCTAAATGCAAGACCTGCTGCCTCTGCTTAATGAACCCCTTCAGAAGGATCCTGAGAGCTGTAAGTTATTAATTACCTGCAGAACACCTCTAACTCAGTATGGCCAGGCACCTTTACCTAGAGAAATGCTGCTGGAGTGGTTGTGTCCTGCAGCACCTCCAATGCAACCCTTCCTTCCACACACACATTCCCATTTATTTCCTCTCAAACCTCCCACCAGTTCCCCCCCAGCTTCACTGCTGCCCAGACAGGATGAGAGCTGATGGTTTTGGGGCCAGAGAATCAGTCTGCAATGATTTCCCAAGGAAGTTCAAGTGCTGCTGAAACAGCAGCTCTGATGTGGTTGGAAACATGAGCTGCTTTGAGGAGAGAGGTGCCACCTTTAGGGGTGGCAATGATCCCACTGTGGGTGGAACCCACACGGAAAGGGAAAGAAAGGAGGCCACGGGAAGGAGTCCATGGCTCTTCCTGAAGGTCCTGATGGCTGGAAAGTTGGAGAATGATGCTGTTGGAGAATGCTGATGTGCCCAGCTGTTAACAGGACGAGCTCTGCATGCAGCCATTCTTCTTTCAAGACTTTGTTAGAGGTACCTGCAAGACCAGAAGGAACTTTCACCCCTCAGCCCCCCACATGCTCCTCCACAGGATCCCTCACAGGGAAACATCAAGTTAAAGGGAACAGAATTCCACTGGTGAACCCATCAGTCATGAGGAGTTACGTGGAGCCACGATGCAGAGAAGGATGCAAAAGCCACGGTTTGCATGAAACATCTTCCGTGTGAGAGGGAAAGCAAGAGAGAAAAGGGTGGAAGGGAACAATTTGCTCACATTGAAATACCTGTAACAGCCACAGCGCTCAGGGGCTTTGTTTGGTGCCCCTTGGCAAACCCATAAAGCAAAACCTCATAGCCAATGCCAGTAATTAGGCCTTTAAGCTTCAGTTCTCTCTGGGCTCCCGAAAGGAGGAACTCCTGTGGGTCCAGCAGCTTGCCAGAATCCACCACGACTACTAGAAAGTTGTCAAAGGCATTCTCCGATGCCATCCAGGACACTGTGAACCCATAGGGGTTCGTATCAGACACTGTTAGGTTTTCCAGTGGGGGCATGGCCTCTAAAAGAAGGGAAGGTGCAAAAACACACACACACACACAAAGAAGCGAAAAACATTGCAAATTAGAAAGCGTCGCAGATTCCACCAAATAAAAATCACATTTTTCCCCCCTAGTGTGGATTTAGTAGAAGGGCACAGCCAGGACCACGTGAGGATTTTCAGTGGAGCTCAATATTGAGTTTTCCTCAAGGGTGTCTCAGCACCTCCTCTCACAGGCTCCATTGAAGCTCCTCCCAGGCTCCCTGTGTAAGCACATTTCTCCTGCTACCCAGGCACCCTAAGACAGCTAAAACCAAAACTGCTTTAGACACACATAAAGCTTTCACTTCTTTTTACTCCTCTCTACCATCAGTGCTTTAGGGCCAAGCTTCAGTTTGGGCATTCACAACTCCTGTATTTTGCTTTTTCACCTATTTCACATGAATATCTCCAGCTTTAATTTTCAGTGCTGGTGGGGTCAGAGGTGCCAGGAGAGGAACGTTAATCACTCAGGGTCACAGCCCTGCAAATCAGCTGCTGCTGTGCTCTGTTGACAACTTACAGAGATTCCACTGAGGGGTCCTTTTTTCACATCAGTGTGACATTTGTCAAAGTGAAAAGATGTGGAAAACTCTTCAAAATTTTCCCACTGAGTCTCAGAAGAAAAAAAAAGGCCAAAGTTTCACAAGATTCTCAGTGTATTTTGCTCACTCAAAATCTGACAAGTCAAACAGGGAGATCAGGTGGCTCTGCTAAGCCCTGGCCTTGATCCTGGATCCCAGGATTGGGATTTGTATTTCTCCACAATTTTTGTCCAGCCTTGCTCTGTTGGCACAGGAGCTGATTCATCCAATCTTCCAACCACTCAAATTCCACTCACTTCAGAAAATACCAGTTAGTTAAAGGAAGAACCTTCTCCTGAAAAGGGTTTTGGGTTTGCTTTTGACATTTCACAAAGGCTGAAACAGATTTTGTTAGAACTAAGCATAAAAATTCCCTCCTGAAGAGTTAGAGTTTGGAAGTCCTTATGTATTAATATTTACACATTTGAGTGCTGGAGATTCAGCTCAGATTTACTCATTTTAGAGATATTTTTGCATCTTGTTTGCTTCTAATCAAGCAATCCCCAAGGTTCACATTTTGGGTTGGTCTTTGGAAGGGAACATCATGGGACAGGAGGTGTTCCACGAGCCAGTCCTGTCTGATGCAACTGCTGAGCAGCAGGCAAATTTCTCCCTCAAACTTCAGCAGTTAAATAAGATTATTAGATATGGGAGAAAGGCTCCAGAGGGGTCTTAATGACAGAATCATGGAATCACAGAATAATTTGGGTTGGCAGGGATGTTAAAGCTCATCCAGTTCCAACCCTGCCATGGGCAGGGACACACCCTCCACTATCCCAGCTTGCTCCAACCTGGCCTTTTAGCTCCCTTTAAACTAATCCTAGTTTAAAGGGAGCTAACTCCTAGTTTAAAAACCCCTAGGAGCTTTTTGAAGGTCAACATTCCTGTTCTGACCTCTCCTTGCACCAGCTTTCCAAACAAACCCATTCCTGCTGGCAAGAGGCTCCGTGCTTTTTGGGATGCACATTTCCCTGAATCAAGAAAGGGACTCCAAAGCTTCCAGCAGGTACCTGTGGTGACAAAAGCAGTGAGGGGCTCTGTGTGGACACCCTCCCTGGTGGTCCCCTGAATGTGAATGCCATAGGCAGTGTGCTCTGTGAGGCCTGAGATGTGGGCGCTGCGGGTGCCCCCCGGCACCGTGAGCTCCTGGGCTTCCTGTGCCGCCAGGGAATCTCGGATTTTGATAACAAACGAGGCAAAGGGCCCATCTCGGGTGGTCCAGGACAGGTTGAAGCTGTCGGGGGTAACGTTTGTGAGGGTGAGCGTGCCCAGCTGTGGCTCAGCCTCTGAGGGAGAAAGGAACACAGGTGAACAGGCAGCTTTACACCAGGGAGGTGGGGGAATCAGCAAAGCGGGGTTGTAGGTGCTCAAAAAGAATGTTTTAACCTTGTTTTGCTGTGGTTGAATAAAAAAAAAATAAAATCAAATTTAAAAAGCAGCGTTTCAAGAGCTATTTTCTCAGGTTTTGGAAAGAAGCCACTGAAATTAGTGCTGACTTTTAATTTATATTTTGTCATTAAATTTTCTTAAATAAACTCAATTTGCCTAATGGAATGTGGGCCAGGTTTACAGAAGCACCAACAGCATACACGTACAAATTGCAGGAATTCCACACTGGGAATTTGATGGGAATACAGACCCAGAGCAATTCCAAATAGAGAAAGTAGGATTCAGGCAGGAATCCTTGAAATCACAGTTCAGGTTCTGCTTGGTGATTCTGTTGCCTGGAGTTGGAGATACTTCTATTTTTGGACCCCGAGGTTTATGAGGGATTTCAGGCCTAACAGTGATTATCTCAGCACTAATCTCAGGCCAAAACCTCCCTGGATTCCACAGATAAGGTGTTCCTCATCCTCTAATTAGGCACAGTCAGAGAATGTCTAATCGACAATAAACCCCACAACGCTGCTCTTGCTCTCCTGCTGACAGTTCAGTGGTCAGGGCACCTCCTTAAGAATCAAAGACTTTTCTGCTGGAGGAAATTCAAATTCCCATCTCTGCCCTGCCAGGAGAGGAGACTGTCCTTCAGGAGAGGGAGAGCTCCTCACCCATTCTCTTTTCAACCTCCTCCACGTAGAACAAAAATCATTTAAGTTTCATTAAAGCCCATAGAGAGAACAAACACGACCCAACAGTCAGAGGGGCAGAGAATCCCGGGTTTGCTCTCTGGGCTGATTTTCTATTTTTTATGTTGCCAGTTGAGTAGGAACCAAGAACACCTTGGGAAAGGCAGCCAGTGAGACACAGAAAACAATGATGGAAAAGCGATCCATGCTGGGAGAAAAGTCAGAGAGAGGCATCCCACTGGCAGAGAGAGCGATGAAAGAGTGAAATCCTTTCCTTTGCTAAAACAAGAACTGCTGCAAGATGTTCCAACTTCACTCCCATCCCTCATTCCAAGACTTTTAAATAATAATCAACCTCTTTCTCTGGAATTGTCTGGGAAGAGGTGAATGGAAGTGGCCCCGATTAAGGACACAGAGGTCACAGATGTCATGCTGTCAACCAGTGACCATGGATGCCTTCATGGCCAGCAGGGAAGGTGCCACTGTGGTGCTCCTGAAGACAGGCAAGGAGACGAGAAAATATCCACAAAGCAAACAGGTTTGGGTGGAAAACCCAGCAAAACGGAGCCCTCAGCCCCACATGCAGCTCAGAGAAGGCAAACTGAGCCTTTCCAACCTCGTCCTGGCATGGCCACATTCCTCCACATGCCACCTGCATCCCGCCAGGCACATTCCTGTCATGACAGCCTGACTGCCCGGAATGCTGCATGCAAAATGAGCTGGAATCATCTCCTCAGGCAAGTCTTAGTGATCTCCTGCCATCCTGGAATCACCACCACCACCACGGGAAAAGCTCTGACATCCAGGGAAACAAGACAGGCCGTGGAGACTCAAAGGGAGCAATGCAAAGGACGGAGTGGTGGGCTGACCACCAAGAAAGGGGGAATTTGCTTTTTGAGCCCTGCTCTGTGCTGAGAACATAAAAGTCCTGGGCAGAGAAAATATCAGAACCAGCAGGTGGTGGCCAGACCACTCCATGCAGTTGGGGTTGGTCATTTCATTCCACATGCTGCGCCAAACTCCCACCAGAGATGCAAATGCCTTGGGAGATGATTGGGTTTAAGGAGGACAAAACTGACATGCAGGTGCCTCTCCAGGCTGAGAACCACATGAAGGCCTCCCACTCCCAGCAAAGCAAGCGAGGGTGGGATGAACAACTTCGTTCAAGACCAGGTGCAAAGATGCTGAGTGGAACACATCAACCATCTGGAGCAAGGCAATTATATATACACTGGACTTGCAGACAGGTGTGTATATATAAGGAAACCAATCATGGTTTACTGCCAGCTCTCTTAATGCTGGGGGCACTTTTTCAACCTTTTCCATCGCCTCAGATCTTTTTCCAAGCCCTCTCAGTGCATTCCAGCCTCCCCTCACCGTGATCTCCCTATGATTCCCCGAAGGAACGACGATGAGTTGGAGCCACGTTTTAAAGCAGTTGGGTTGGACAGCAAGAGAAAGGAGAATAAAAAGCAAACCTGGAAGGTGAAACGGTGCAATACCTGTGGTTGCCATGGCTGTCAAGGTCTGCCCACCTTGGCCATCAATTACCCCATGGAGCTGGACCGTGTAATTAGTGGCAGCTTTGAGGTTGGTCACTACAGAGTGCCGGGAGTCCCCTGGCACTGTGAGCACCAGCGAGTCCAAGGGGAAGTCAGAGTTCCTGACTTCCAGAATAAAATGGTCAAAGGCCTTGTCCTGTGCCTCCCAGGTGAGCGACAGGCTGGCTGAGGTAGCGTTTGATACACTGAGTTTGCTAAGGAGAGGTTCCTCTACTATGGGAAGAAAAACAAATGGAAATGTATCACAATTATTAAAAGCCAAAGCAACAAAATAAATTGAGAAGTTCGAATTCACATGACCACAGGTCCCAAAGGTCACCCAGCCTTGTGTTTCCCCACACCCCTGCAGTCACCCTGACCCTGCCACCCCATCATTAAATGAGGATATTCACAGTCTGCTGCTGCTGGAAACTGCAATTATATTATCTGATAGCTGAGATGTGATAATTTTGCTTTCACTGACCACGTTGCTCCATTCCTCTGACAAATCACTATGGCAACTTTTCCTAGAGGGGCAAAATTTGGGGGAGGTGTTAAACAATCGCAACATGAGCCATTATCTGCCTACAATAACAATGCTCAGTTTCTGCAGTCCAGCCCTCACCTTCCACTCTCATCCTGAACATTTGGCTTCCCTGTCTCTTCTGGGAAAACCATCAGCTGTAAAACCTTGAGATGTGCAATGTGCCAATGCCTGCCCGTTCCATTCTCTGACATCAACTCAAATGGACTTTTTCAGTCTCTCACCCAACATAACCTGAACACTGAAGCTGAGTTCAAGCAGTGAACGTGCCTTGTCAGGATTGTGCTGGCACAGACTGAAATGTGCCTGACATCTTTTGGGAGAATCAGGGTAAATCTGTGTCTGGAAATGAGCTTATCTGAGAGGAACTGTCTGCTCTGTGCTGTCTGACAGATGCAAACACAGGTTGGAAGGTGAACATCAGGAATCATCTCTTGCTTGGTTCTTGGGAAATCTGCTTTGCTTCTCGTCTGCCTCAGCTGAAAGGCTGCCCCAACCTTAATGTTTGAACTCTTTGTGAGAAAGAAAACCCAGCACGATGTGAGGGCCTGACTTTGCTGGATGGGATGGTGGCTCAACATTCACAGCTCACAATGTCCCCGGCTGCTTTTCCTTGGAAGGCGTAGAGGGAGAGGATTAGGAAGTGGGTGGGCTGGCGGGGTAGCTGAGGGCAGGGAAAGGGGCACAACCTGTAAGGAAGAGTTAAAAAAAGCAGAGTTAGCACTGAGGTAGGTTTTGTGTACCTGTGGTAGCTGCAGCACTGATTGCCTGTGTGCGGAACCCGCGAGAGATCCCGGAGAGGTAGACAACGAAATCAGTGCTGGGAGAAAGCCCTGAGATATGAGCAGTCCTTGAGTTGCCTGAGACGTTGAACTCCATGGGCTCCAGCAACCTGTTAGAATCAATAATTTCAATGGTAAAGACGTCGAAGTCCCCGTTGGAGGCTGTCCAGGAGAGGTTGAAGCTTTCAGGAGTAATGTCGGAAACCATTAGCTCAGCGACGCCGGGCTGCTCTCCTGGGGAGGGAAACAACACCGGTCAGAAGGGCCTCCCTGCACCTCCTCCTGCTCTCAAAGGCTCCTCTCTGCCATGCTGGCAGCACTCTGAGCTGGGGAAGAGGGTGTGAGTAAAAGCTTGCTACAAGCAGACAGGTACTAAGGGGAGGAAATCAAATGAAAGCGACGCAAAATGTTAAATAAGAAAAAAAAATAAAATAAGCTTTGAAACTATGGCTATTTCCCTTTCTCTGCAGGAGCAGCCGTGTCTTTGAGGTCTGAGCATGAAAGCAGATGCAAAAGGACTTTCTTGAATGCCCCATGGGCATTTGGAAAAGACAGCTCCCGGTTTTAGGAGAAGCTAAAACCAAAGCTGTTGCTTTATCCAAAGGAACATCTCATGTTTTGTTTACTCTTGCACTTTCCCTTTCAGCTTAAGCCTATGAAAGCTGGCTTGTAATTTTGGAGCTGGAGCCAAAATGCAAAACAGGGAGAGATGCCTTGGGGTTTCTTCCTCTCTGCAGACATCCCCATAGCGTTACAGGAAGGTTCAGATATTTCTAACAATTGGAAGTCCCCAGAAGGGAAGGTTTTGAAAAGCCGGGTGCTGAGCCTGACCCAGAAAGGGAAGGGAAAACCTCAGCAGGGCATCTTCTGCTGTTTTCACGAGGGTGAGAGGAAGGCAGCACATTGCATATTTAGGCAGGACACCCGTGATGTGTTTCCTGCTTTGTCTCCTTTGTCCAGCACATTGCTCTGTTTTCTGTGGGCATCTGCTCCCAGCTCCTGGGGAGGACTCTCAAAGCTCAGCACTTTTACTGGGACACAGCACAGACACGCTCCTGCCCAAGCCAGGCTGCTCAAAGCACTACAGAAACAAGCGAGCTCTGCTGCACTTCGTGGTTTAATTCTGATTAGTTCTTCCAGGTGCTTTCATCCCCTTCTGTGCTGGGTAATATGTGCTTGGGGGAATCTGGGAAGAGCCAGCTCTGGCTATCTCACAGTGGCAGGAGGTTGCAAAGGGCTGCAGGGGAGCCCAGAGGCAGCAGAAATTCTCTACAAGAAATTATCTGAAGGAAAGGCCACTGGTGCCCCTTTAGTGCCAATTAATTCACACTCTGTTCATTACCAGTGACCACAACACCTGGGAGGACCAGAGAGCCACACAGCAGAGATGTAAATACACATTTATCTCTCATGGTCAAAGCTTGTGATAAGCTCTGATTTAAAACTGTTGCCTTTCCCATGATCAGCCAGAAAATTATTTTCAGGGCTCTTGATGAATTTCATGCAAGCTCCTGATAATGCAGAGCTCACCTTCCTCTTTTCAGGCCAGTTTTATGCCAGGGTAGTTCTGCTGAATTTGATCTTTTGCATTATCTTTTCAGGCCAATCAGACTGTTTAATGATCTTAGATGGCTTAATGCATTTTATTAGTCTTATTAGGAATTGTGTATTTTCCTATATGAGAACATACAGAAGGTGTTTGTCCTTGCCCTGAGTCAGACACACACAGCTTTACCATGCTGACTCCGAATTCACACAGAAGCTACTGCAGAATTTCAGGGGCAGCTTCTGAAGGGTAAGAACTGAACACACTCTCAGGCTCTGAATATCTGGGCTAACAGAGAAAAGACTTTTATAGTTTTACCAGGCAACCTGGCCTTTCCCAAGCAGGTACTACAGCCAGCTGGGTTTGCTGTTAGTGTCAGCCAGGTGAGTGAGGAAAGGGAACTAAAAAAGCTGTTCTGAGGTGGGAGGGAAAAGCATTCCTAAAGGAGGGAAGGGCTGCACCAGGGCACTGAGGCTCTGGCTGGAAAGCCTGACCAGGAGGCAATTCCATGCCAGAGATGCCCAGCCAAGCTTTAACGAGCTCAGAGCACCCCACACAAGGCTGACCCAGAGAGCAGGATTTGCCCAGCGCTCGGAAGAGCTCTGGCTCACATCCCTGTCAGGAAAGAACGTGGGGCTGGAGGAAAGATACCTGTGGTGGTCTCAAGAGAAAGGGGCTTGGTCCTGTAGCCCCGAGTGACCCCCCGAAGGGTGATGTTATAAGGAGTGTTGGCCTTGAGGCCGGTGACATTCACAGAGCTCAGGGCCCCCGGGACTGTGACATTCCGGGTTTCTTCGGGGTTGCCAGGCTCCTGCACCTGAATGATAAAGTTCTCATAGGCCCCGTCGGCTGCTGTCCAGGTGAGCTGGAAACCATCCCAGCCAGTCTTTGAAACTGAGAATTCTCCCAGCTCAGGTTCCTCCTCTGGATAAGGACAGAGAGTCAATCCGTTACTCGGGTTACAGAGCGGTGCTGAGGTGGGATTATTTAATGAGGTTCTGCGTTAATGAATTTCACGCGTAATCAGGGCCACAGAGATGCCCACACACACACATTTATATTCTCAGCTGCCCCAGATAACTACAATAAAGTCTCTTTGGAGACATGGCAAAACAGACCAGAGAGAAAAGGACTGTAATAATTAATAAATATTTAGAGACTGCTCACAGAAAGCAGAACCTTACAGCTGTGAGTGCTTTGTCAACATCAATTACAACTCCCCATGAGATGAGTAGGCATTACTATAACAGCTTTACTCAGTGTTTGCCATTCTGTGTTGTAAGGGTAGGAAAGACACAATTTAGAGCAGTTGGGATTCAGATATTTATGCTTTTAACTGCATCCACTGCTTATACTTCCAAGCTATTTCTAATCCAAAACAATAAAGAAGAGGAAAATGCCTCCATGTCTGCATGTCTTTAATGGATTTGCCTTCCTTTAGCACATTATGCTGCCCACAAAACCTTCCTGTGGGTGGAGACAGGACTTCCAGAGTTACTGATATTAATCTAAAATCAAAATGTTCATTCACAGAAATGAACATTCTCACAAACACCTCACATGGGAGGCCCAGGGAGCTGGGAGCCATCAGAGGTAACTCTGATGCTGTTAAATCTGAAAGCTGAGGTCATTTGCTCAGCAAGAATGGAAAGTTTCTTGTTACAAAGGCGATACAACTGATTTCTCATTAACAGTCATATGGGAAAATGAGAGCACTGCCTGATTTTTCTGTCTGGAAACTCTTGTGTGTTCTGTCACTGACCTGCAGCCTCTGATGATTTTCTAGCACCCTTCTGATTTATTTGAATTGCTGACACACAAGTGTTACAGTAAGAACAGAGTGCCTCAGAATAATCCCATTCTGCATGAGTGAGAATTCATAAGAGATGCTGTGTGAAGGGAAAGGGATCTGATTTGTCAATTTATGCATATCTGAATACAGAAGTTAAGGGGGCCCTGGAATACATGAAATTTAGGCTCAGCAGCATCACTCATATAAACTTTCTCCCTGTAAATCCAGAGTGATTATTGCATGACTGCTCAAAGCCTTAGACAGGCAGCTGGGGCTGGATTTTCAGAGGTTGAGCACTCATAGATCATAATGATCTTCAGTAAAATTCATTAACAAATCAGTAAATTTCTACTATTCAGGAACACAAGTTTTGTTGAGTTTTTCCCATTCTGTTAGAAGGAAAAGGATTGGTTATGACATAACGACGATGTTCAACAACAATAAAAGAAATTCATTAATCCAGAGCTGTCTTCCCTTATCAGGAACAGAAAGGAGATTCATTGAGGTAAAGTACGAATTCTGTCAAAATAGGACTGTTATCTGGGAAAGAGAAACAGGAAGGGAACTGATTGTATCAGAAATCATGATGTGCTGGTGGCAACAGAAACAAATAAAACAATACTTCCTTAAAATGAAAGTGAAACTAAAGTTACAGTAAGGTTAAATCTTTTAAATAGAAGCTTGGTTATAATAAGTAATGCAGGAACCATCACAGTCAAAAGCAATTCAGAGTTCTCTGAAAGTGCTCAGTTTCATTCCCCTCCAAGATGCAGAGCTCCTTTTCCTGCCCTTGGTTTCTCATGCACATCTGAGACAGAAATGCAAACAACCCCCTCACGCTCCCCAGGGACCAAGGAAGGGATTTTTCTGTGGATTCATGCACCAAACAGCACTGTTGGGGACCTCCAAAAGCCTCAGCCACCCAGCACCCAACACAGATGGCAAAGCAATCAGTGTCATGGTAAAGATCAAGGGATGATGTTCCTTATTTAAAAAAATAGAGAGAGAACAAACCATTGAGAGACTGTTCTGGCTCTGTGAAATAATCTTTGTGTCTCTATGTAAATATTTTTACCTCGTGTTGGGAATTTGGTTTTGAGGGATGGACAGGCAGAGTCCTCAGTCTCCAGAGCTGAACTCACACCCTGATACTTTGGTCAGTATTGAGCTCAGTCCTGTTACCTCACAAAATTCATGGAAGAGGGGTAAGAGGTGGGAGTTTTTGGAAAGGTTAAACCCCCAGTGTGTCACAATCTTTCTTTTTTTCCTCTGACATCACCACTTCCATGCCAATGCTGGAAACTCCTCCTGTGTTTGATCACAATCCAGACAAGCACCTGCAGCATCTCGCTGTTCTCTCATTCCTCACCAACACCTGATGCACCAACATCTCTCTCTGCACGTGATTTGAAAAGAGAGATTTGATGCTGCATCACCTTCCACGGGGCATTATCCATGCTGCACAGCCCAAGGCTCTCATCCCAGAAGTGTTTCATCCCATGCAAAAGGAAGAGTAAACCAAGCAAGAGGAGAAGCATCACTCACAAAGCCTGAAATCCGTACCAAAGCCGAAGGGAAATGAAGTTCTGGATTTTGAAGCAGAAAAGGAACACGTGGCTATGAATCCATGGAAAATACCTGCAGTAGCTAGAACTTCCAGGGACCAAGAGAGCCAGCCTTGAGTGCTTCCACAGAGGTTAATCTGGAATTGTGTGCCAGCTGGGAGATTGGGAATTTCTGTTTCTTGAAGATTTCCCAGCAAAAAAAATTTCCTGCGTTCTGTATAAACTGGACAGGTCTTTCAGAGCGGTAAGGAACTGATCAAATACCTCATCCTGTGCTGCCCAGGACAGGGTGGAACCGCTGGAAGTCCTGTGGGTTATGCTAAGGTCATGAAGAGCCCCAGTGGCTTCTGAGCTGGGCAGGGGAGGGGGCACCGAAAGCAGAACAGGAGCCCCAGGGCTGGGGGATGTTAAATAACTGAGCTGGGGAGCTGCAGGGCTGGGAGGATCAAATGGTGTTTCACAGATTGATTCTCCAGGTGTGGTGATGGGAGGTGCTAAACAGAGGTAAATTACAAGTTAAAATTTCCTGATGATAATCCCCCAGACAACACGTGCTCCAACACACTCTGTGTGCATTGAGGAGCTCTGAAAACAAAGCAGACAGAGGAGTTCTGCTGGCTTTGGAGACTGAGTCCAGGCCTCGAGCAAAGGGAGCATCAGCAAGCACACCCTGGTTCTCACAGAGCCACCCCGAGCTGCAGATCTGCAGCAGAAACCAGCAACCACAGAGATGAGCTGGAATCATCACAGAATCACAGAGTGAACTAGGTTGGAAAAGACCTTTGAGATCCTCAAGTCCAATGCTTCCAGCAGGGAACTGGCACCTCCTCAGCTGGTGGAAATCAGTTCTCTTTGGCTACCTCTGAAGAACTTTGCTCATTTGCATGGCATTGGAACCCTAAGTGTCCAAACTTGCCCTTTCTCTTCCCTACACCCACCAGTGAGTGCTCCTGATACAAACCATGAGGGGAATTCCTGCCAAATATCACCAACACATCCAAACCCAGGCTGAGAAATCACAGCAGAAATGTGCTAAGGCTCCTCATCTCCAACCAAAAACAGACTTGGAGGAGTCAGCCATTGTGATACATGCAAAAAAAAGTGGAAGGGGACACCCATCCTTACCTAAAATCTACAGCAGAAAGAAATTAAAAAAATATTTCTTATGAGAGATCCCAAGGAACGGAAAGGAGAAAGCCCTGGCTTTGCACAGGCTGAACGATCTGTGGATATCCCCTGCAGAACAGCCAGATTCTGGAAACCTGAGAGCTGTGGAGATCCCAGGGAATGTGTGATCCCAGCCACAAGGCACCAGGCAGGGGATTTCCCTGACAGGCAGAATTATCTCCTCATTAGTGGGAGCCCACATCATTTCACACCTCGGTGACTCCCTTGCTTTCGTGCTCCACCTGCATTCGATTAAGAGAGAGCAAGTCATGGAGCAGCACCCATCAGCTCAGGACAAAGATGTGCTCAGGATTCCTTACATGTCTCCAAATTCACACATGCCTACATCACAAAGAAATACATTTTTCAGAGGAGCAAAATCAATTAGAAATGTTTTCGAAGAGATGCAGAAATGTTGTCTTGTAAATACACTGTCAGCTCAACTACAGGTGTGAAAATGTTGTTTTCTGCTCACCTCTGGGAAGGAGAGATGCCTGTAAGGCGAAGAGTGATTTATATTTATATAGAATATAAATTATATTTTTATATAATATAAATACTTGTATTTACACATGTCATTGATATCCATGATTTAGGTAATAACTACCCTTAAATCACCCCAGACATGACCTGAACAGGCCCTACCTGTGCTGCAACCTGGAGACAACGACGTTTCCATCACACCAACACAGCTGCAATGCTCACCTCTGTCATCACTCCCTCTTTCCCAGCAAACCACTGTCAGAATTGTTATCTGACTGCTCCAGGGCTGCTGAGCTCGTGGAACAAAGCAGGAAGGCTTGGAACCATTCTGCAGCTCCCAGCTGCTTTGTGCAGGTGCCAAGCAGGTCTTTCCTATTCTGGGAACTGGCAAAAAGTTATGGCATCAAGAGCACTGGCCCTTTTTAGCCTAAAATTGTCCATTTAACAGGCACAGAGGTAGCTGGGCTTTACTGGGAGGGGTTCTGCTGAAGGCAGCCCCATGGGGAGGAGATGGAGGATCCCACAGGGACAGCTCCATGCTGGATGGTCCCCTGGGAAACTGAACCCTGAATGGAAACTGAGGACAAAACCCTGCCTTGAACCCTGAACTGGAAACTGAAGATAAAACATCCAAAAATAGAGGAGGGGAAAAAAAATAGGGTGGCAATACACTCCTGATATACTGAGGCTGTGTGAGAGAACCCTGTGCAGGATCAGTCAAAACTGGCATCTCCTTTTCCCTCGTTTTACCTGACCACCCCACATTTCTCCCAGATCCCTGCTGGTTCTAGCACAGCCACACAAGGATTTGGTTACTCCAATCTGGATGGAAAATGCAGCAGCAGCTCAGCTGTGCTATAAAAACCCTGCAGGACCAACCACCTATGTGGGGTTTGAATCCAGAACTTTGCTGGATTCACAAGTGGATTTATTTTATGGTGCCAATTTTGGCAGCTACATGGGAGGCTGCCATGTACAGGTTGTCCCATTGAATATTGAGAACACATTCCTGAATATTACCTTGGACTTAATGACTCCACAGATGAATTTGTGGGTGAGAAAGAGTGGCTTCCCTCACAGATATTAACACACATACATCCCGCATTGAATTCATGTGGATCAGGGGAATGTGTGGCTTTGGGTACAAACAAACAAGAAAAAGCAAAATGAAAATGATATGAATGCATGGAAAATTCTCTGACACCACAGACAGGATCAGTGCTCCTTGTTTAGCAGGCAGAATGCTGTAACAGATAATGGAAAATTTGGAAAAAATCAAACTGTAGAATAACAAGAGCAGTGGAGCTCAAACACTTGATTTAACAACGAGGGGAATAGATGGGCAGAAAAAAAAGAGCTCTGGGAGCTTTAGGTGGGTGGGTGACAGCCAGAGAGTGATTCAGTGGTGAGATGAATGAACAGAGCTGAAAGCTGTGTAAAAGGGAAACTGGATGGATAACAAACATACACTCCTTCCCAGGCTGGAATACTTCTTACTGTCAGCTTAGGAAACAGCTCAATATCTCTTGGTAAAATCTCCAGGCTGAGCCTGGCCTGAATATGTCTGTGGTATGGTGTAGGCCTTCTGAGGAATTCCACTGGAACGTTTCACTGGTGATTTTACTAAAAAGGATGCTCGTGTGCTGCCAGGACATTTCCCCAGCTTCTTGGAATAGAGCAAGCAGAATTCTGTATCACTTCTTGCTCCTGACTCCGGGATTTTATATTATTCCCCAAGAGGGGCTCTCAGCCACTTTCCCAATCTTGTGTGGAACATGATGACCCAGCAAGGTTTCCTTTTTAGTCCCCTTTGCCTAAACCACTCTCCCCTCTCTTAATCAGCTCATTAGGCTGGGCTTACAGTGCCTGTGCACCTCTGAATTTCATGAAGAAACCGCTGCAGCACATCACAAAGCCAGCAATCCTGGAGTTGCTACCACTAAAACCTCTCATCCTGAGCTCAGGCTCCAGGTGCTCTCAGAGGAGGAATCAGCTGAACAAATGGACAATCTTCCCTGGCAAGTTTAGTTTCCCAGTGGCCAGCACTGCGCTTTCCCATGGAACTGCCTCACCTAATCATTCCTGCTGATGTTTCTTTGAGTTTGTATAAAGAAGGGTGGCGCAATCTGAGCCTTGGAGAAGCCAGGAGAGGAAGAGGGACTGATGCACAACACGGACAAGGGCCTTTGGTAAACAGCATCAATCTTCTGAGAAACATTCAGCAGAATGGAAAAGTTACTTCTTCAAGCCATGCTCTGCTGTACAAACTCACTTCCAGAGGCAAGACGGCATCACATCCACGATTCATCAACAGTTGCTGCACAATCTGGGTCCTTCAGCAGAGGAATTTGAGCTTGGCTCTTGGTTTCTCTAATGCTCGCTCATTTATCTCCCCAGGCCCCTCAGCCCTGATGTACTGCCATCCATCCTGCTCCAGGCCCCACATTGTGCTCTGCAGGCAGGGTTCCAGGAGCAGAGCAGGAGAGAACAAAGCTGCAGTCTGAGTGCTGAGCTGCTCAGAGCTGGGTTACGTGCTCACCCTACAGATGAGCTGCTGCTCTGCTGGGATCTTCTCAAGGCAAGGTCCCTCCAAGGAGTAAAATGCCTCATTTTCTTTAATTTCTGAGTCAAACCTCGGTGCAGTGCTGGGTGGGAGCCCTTCACTAATAACACAAAGGAGTTTCCTGTTGCAGCCACAGCTTCCAGAGGAGCAGAGTGCTGCTCTCAGCCAATCCACACCCCTTGATTTTATAGGCAGAGCTGGTCTTGAGGCTGTCAATCCCAGCACCCCGGGGTTCTCTGCGCAGGAAGGGCGCTGCTGTGACACTTCCATGTACCCCAGCACAAAACTGCTGCAGGCTCCTCTATTCACACACCATGAGACACTAAAGCTGTGTGGTGTGTTCCCCTCAGGGCCACAAGGTCCCTCAGGGATTTCCCCTGCATCCCTGAAGCCTCTGGAGTAAGGAAACTCCCAGAGCCAGGGAGCTGCTCTGGGTCAGGACTCAATGCCTGCACTAGGGTTACACTACAGAGGTGCAAAGGCAAACAAGCAAATGGAAATGTGAGATATTCAGTCTTTCCTTTTCAGCAAAATTTAGCAAACTTCACTCTGTAATCTTTGCCATCCCTTGAGTGCAGGATCAGGGATATCAGTTCAAAAAGACTCTGTCACTTGAGCTGCACTTCATTGCTGTGAAGAGGCAGCAGCCACGATGGCTGCCATCCCATGCTATGGAAGATTTTGTGATGTGTCCTCTGCTAGAGGTTCAGGAGATCAGAATGTTCCAGCTGCCAGTGTAAGTAGAGTTGATCCAGGTAACAGAGAGTAGGAAAAGTCTGAGAGGGAAGAAAAGGCTCCAACAGGAGTCTCAGCTCTGGAGCTGAAAGGAAGCTTTACCCTCAGTGCTGTAAAATCCACTATGCAAGCAAATAAAAATGATGTGTGGGAAACTCCTGAACACCTTCTGGCCTGACTGAGCCACCAAGAGCACGGGAAGAGTGTGAGATGAAAAACTGGCAATGTGCAGGAGCAAAGGAAGCTGGAAAGAAAAGCTCTCAGCCCTTCTGCAGTGTCTGGCTGAGCAGCAGGGGTGGCACAGACCCTCTGGGCAGCAGGACTGTCTCCTCCTCCCACCTGGAAGAGCCAGGCCAGCCCTGGCTGTGCTGCTGGCAGTTCACTCTCTCCCTGCCTGCTCCAAGGACTCTCCCCAGCAGTGCAATGGACCCGAGGTCCCTCAGAGCTCTGCAAGAGAGGGCAAAACAAGATTGTTTGGCTTAGCCTGAGGGCTTAGGACCTCCCAAGTGCTGGAACATGGATAAAGAGGAGTGTCTTGAGGGTAGATGGAAAAGCAAACTGAAGAGACCACTTGTCTTGTACTGCCCAGGCTTCCAGAGAATTTCTGCTCCCTGTGCTCTGTGTTTGGATTTGTCCATTCCTACGCAGGAGAAAGGTCACAGAGCCAGGTTATGTCAACTGCTGCTGCCAGGAGCCCACTGCAGAGCCCTCTTTGTTTACTGGTGCTCTGAGTAAAGACAGAAAGCAAATACAGCAGCCAGATGAAGGTATTTCTAAAGGAAAGAAACAAGAAAAAGGCAAACCAAGAAAAAGAAGCCACCTTGTGAAGCTTTGGGAGCTGGTGCTGGGAAGAGCAGCCTGTGAGATTCCACAGCACATTGTTTCTGCCTGTTCACCATCCCTGCAGGCTTCTGTGAAACCTCTCAGTCTTCCAGCAGAGAAGGCTGGGAAAACTGAAGCCTGCTCACTCCTGCCACACAAACCTTCAGCTTCCTTTTTTCTGTATGTGCCTCAAGGCTTCCTAATTTTTCCCTGCACTGGACACAGGCCTGACTTAGGCTCAAACAACTCATTCAGGACTGATGCTTTCCAGACCTCTCTGATGGATTGCTGTCTTCATAAAGCATTCAGAGGTTGTGCTGGCATGAATGCTGCCAGGGAATATGAACCCAGCTTAGATCATTTAAGCTGTGCAGTTATTAATTTGTAAAATCCACAATGTCTGGCAGATGGTCTTTGGTGAGAAAAGGATAAACACCTTGATATCCCATCTAAGGCAAATAACTGTAGTCCAACTAATCCTGATTTCACTGTGACTGCTCACTTAGAGCAGTTAAAACTTTGCCTCACAGGATTTAGGCTGAGAAACCTAAAGGTTCAGGACTTATTTGTGTTCTACGCTGAGATATAACTCTATGTGCAACAAACTTTGGGTCAAAGTGCTTCACAAAGGATAAAATCTCATTCACTAAGTCCTCCGGTACTGGTCAGTGGGAGTGGTTTGTACAAATGGAGATGGCAGAAACAGACACATGTAAGTCACAGTAGCCAGTGGAAATGGTGACTGGAACCAGACTGGGGCAGGAGCCTTTCCCGCTTTTGGATGAGAAAACTGAAATAGGGCAACATCAGAGCCCTGCTGGCCCTGCTGAGGGATGATGGCCTGCTGTGAAGAGAATCAATTAGGCAGGAACAAACAATGTTAAACACATTCTGGTTGCTCTTCCTCTCAGTTTTTTGGCTGTAGAAAGCAAAACACGTTAGAGATGTGAAGTACAAAAATACCCAGCCTTGACTAAAACAAAGGATGAGTTCTACATCCATGCAGGACCCATGGCTGAGTTCTTTGTGAGGCCTCTCAAAGGATGAGCACGAAGTCATTGGGAACATGGAGGTGAACACAGCACAGAGATACAGAGCTATCCTTCAGTCTCTCATGCTGACAGAGCTGAGTCTGCTCTGCAGGAGGTTCCCCAGGTACGGATTAGAACATCAGGTGAAGTTATCCCTGGGCTAATCCTTGCCCAGTGACCACCAAAAGCTGTTACTCACCCGTGGAACCCTTGACAGTGGTGGGTTTGCTCTTGTGCCTGCCCTTCTCTGCCAGCAGGCTGATGGTGTACTCCGTGCCTGCATCCAGCCCCCGCAGCAGGAAGGAGGTGCTGTCCACAGGGATCTCCACCTCGCTCTTCTTCCCCGAGGGCCCGGTGTAAACGAGGCGGTACCGGTCGAACTTGGCCACTGGCCTTCTCCAGCGAAGGGACAAGGTGGTTTCAGTGGGGTTGCTGACTTCCAAGTCCTTGGGGTTATCGAGATCTACAGGGTGAAAAAAGCACAGCTGAGGTGTCTCTGCACTGTTCTGGGACAGTTTTCCCGGCATCTGTAGAGCAACATCTCCATGGGGTGTCCAGCAGCAGCTCAGGGTCTGCCCACCTTTGGGACCTTTTGAAATGGGTAGAGGATGATGATGTTCTCCTTTACAGACAAAACCTGAACAAACCTCTCACACTTGAGAAGCGGAAGCAAAGCCTTCAGATAATTTGCCTGGGAAAAGGGGGATAATGTGAGAAAACTTCTGGATTGGAAGGTCACTCAGGAGTACTGCAACCACCCTTTGTCACATCAACCTTTTGGCCACCACCACCATTCCTGCCAGAAACCCTCACAGAGGATGGGCAGAGTGATCAGTGTAAGCGTAAAGGAGCTCACCTGGAGTTGAAACTCCCAGAACATTAAGAAGAACAGGAAAAAGAGACAGGAAAAACAGACTCAGAGGTCATGACCTTTGGGGAAATTTTTTTTTCTTTTCTTTGAGGGGAAATGCAGCAAGATTAAATCAAGAACTTTCTAAAATATCTCTTCCAGCATCTCTTAGAAATGAAAGAGTGGCTCCACCTGAGTTGCTGCCTCCTCCAGAGCACAGAGGGTGTTAGGACACTCACCAGTGCCAGCGTTGATGGTAGCAGGAGCACTTTCCCTGTCGTTCCTCACTGCTGTCACTCCAATGCCATATTCAGTTCCAGGCCTCAAACCTACAAGATGAGGAGAAGGAATATGAGTTCCTGTCCATGGAATATGCCTGCAGGCATTTGTTGGAATAAGGAAGGCTGAATGGATGCAAGGTAAGAGATCTGCTTTCCTCTATGTGGAGAATTGAGGTTTCTGTTGACCCTCCAGGGGACAAACTGCAGACTGGCACCAGTGAATCCCACCCCTAGCACAAGAAGATGCCTTTTGAGCTTGGGATGTGAAGGCTCTTCCACAAAGCTGCTTAGAATTAAGGGAACTGACTCATTGAACTCAGGGATGCATGTGGAAGTGAAATGGTTCCATACCTTCTGCTGGCAGGTTATCCATCTGCAGGTGTGTAAATCCATTTCACGTGGATTTTAATTCAATTTGGTCTACTCAGAATCATAGAATCATGGAATAGTTTGAGTTGGAAGGGACATTAAAGATCCTGTTCCACCCCCTGCCATGGGCAGGGACACCTCCCACTATCCCAGGGTGCTCCAAGCCCCAAGCCCTGTCCAGCCTGGCCTTGGGCACTGCCAGGGATCCAGGGGCAGCCACAGCTTCTCTGGGCACCCTGTGCCAGGGCCTCCCCACCCTCCCAGGGAACAATTCCTTCCTAATAATTTAAAATTTATAACCTCTGTTTGTAACCTCTGTGTAGTGACCACGAGGACATTTCTTCTCCATGTCGTGTACCCTGGGGCTACACAAGCAATGTGACATTGGTGACAATCTCTCCATTCCCCTACCTGTGAGTGTAGCTCTGGTTGTGGCCTGGCTGCCCTTGGGCACCGTGATCTCCACGTGGTCCCCACCAGAGATGGGGGCGAACTTAATTCGGTAATTATCGACATTGGCGTGGCTGTTCTTCCACTCCAGGGTGATGCTGCTGTCGGTCTGGGACACCCGCTTCAGGTTCCTTGGAGCATCCAGGTCTGGGATCAACCAAGCAATACATAAATAATTAGGAATATTTCTCTTCCGACAGCAGTCTCTTGTGACAGTGCTTTTCAGGAGGTGAAATGACCCATGAAGTTTCCTCTCACATGATCCCTGTTATGTCTTAACTACAACAGCCAAAGCTCTTTTAGCATGAAAAGCAGAGCTCACCAGCTTCAGTCCAAGAAATTTAACTTCTATCTCCTGAGGCAAAAATAACATTTTTATGTTATTTATGTTGTTTTATGTAATAATTGGTTTTTATTACAAAACAGGTTTCAATTTGGGTGAAAATACTGTTTTTCTTTATAAATACCTCAGCTTTCAAAAGGAAAAAAGAACAAAGAACTGGTCATCTCAAGAATTTCTGTTCAGTGACATCTTGCATTCATGACTGGAAGGAACTCTAAGTCTCCAAAAAAAGGGTGAATTTTATAGAGAAATTCAGTGAGTTTTCATTTTTCACACCTACTGTAGCCTCAAAACCTGCTCCAAAATAACAACTGTATTTTAGGATGAAAAGGGATGTAATTCTCAGCTCCATTAATGCATCAAGCCTTGATAACCTGCTAAAGGACCCACACTTTCCAAAAACATTCCCAGGATCACTGAGGAGCACAGTAAATTTATAAAAGCATGACAGGAAATATTTACAGAACTGAAGAAGAAAAAAACCAGATCTCTGCTTCTAAACTAATTAGGCAAAGAGAAATAAGGTGGAATAAGAAGTGTGGAAGACATTTAGCTCATCAGACAGACAAATGATCCCGAGGAATTTGCTTTTTGAAGTAGGGATTTAGGGTAGGAGAGACAATAACCTAATTCCCATTTTTAAAATACATTTAGATTCTTGTGGGGGGTCTAAACATTTTGGTGAGCCAACAAGGCATAAAAGGCACAGGAAATCATTCCCTGCCTTCATGTACCTCTAAAACTGGGCTGAGTTTGTGTGGATCAGTAACTGCCAACTCCAGCAACAAGACACAAACAGCACAGGAGGATGGGTGGTCCCTGTGCCCCTCACCTGTGACAAAGACCTCCTTCACAGGGTCGCTTTCCATGTCCCCTCGACGAGAGACGAGCGTCACCTCATACTCTGTGTGTGGCCTCAGGTTCCCAATGGAATATTGGTTCTCATCTTCAGAGAGGTCAATGGTGGTCCTGTCCCCTGGAATGTCCTTGGGGCCATACGTGAGCTCTATGCCCTCAACTTCAGCCAAGGGTTTGGACCATGTGATGAGAGCGGTGGTGTCGGTGACATCTTTGGCCTCCATCTGGCTGGGGGCATCAAGCTCTGTTACCAAGCAAAAGAGAGAAAAAAAGGGGTTTTTTAAAGAAATCTCTCCGTGAAAAACACACACACATTCTTATGCCTCTAATTGCTGATTCAGAGCAAAATTAAAATTAGTATCCTCGTTTACTCTCTTCCTTTACTTCCTACAGTTTTAGACTCCAAATGGAGTCAATCCATCAGAAGCAAATCCATCAAAACTCCCTCACACCAGAAGCTGCCAAAGGAAAGATGAGCAGGAACCCTGAGAGCTTCTCCACCTTCATATGTTCTCCATGCAAGTATCACCAGGATGAAAGAAATTCCAGTAAGAATTCTAGTAAGCTCCTGCTGATGTACATCTTGAAAAAGGAATAAAGTGCCTGCTGCCTTCTAGCTGGACATAAATTTCCTTTCTGCTTCAAACAGGTGATGTGGAGAGGAATTATTTTTTCCTCATGTATTCTTCATTAGCAGCTCCTCTATTTCCCCCCCCCATTATTAATTTACAGAGTAGAACTTGACTTTCTCTTGTTTAAAAACCCCCAAACAGCAGATGTTTTGCTGGTGGCCAACTAAAACCAGACCAAATACGATCTGTGCTTACTTGTGGTGATGACTTTGGACAGTCCTGGTCCTCTGGTGTTGTTCTTCACTATATGGATGGACACATTGTACTGTTGCCCAGGTGCCAAACCTGGCTGCATGTAGGATGTCTCTGGTCTTTTCAAGCTGCTGGTTATGTCACCGTTATCATCCTTTTTCTGGAACACATGGGACAGTCAATGAGTGCAAACATAAAAATCCAGGATTTTTCACTCTATAAGTGAAACTGCTTCCTCACCATATTATGGAAGACCAGCTCCCAGCCATCGAAAGAAAAGTTCAGAGGGTCCCACTCCACCTGGACTGATGTTTCCCGCACAGATTTGAATCTCAGACCTTCTGGAGCAGGCAGATCTGCGGCAGAAAAAAGGGATATCCTCACATGAGCAGCAAATTCCCATAAACAGGGCACTGGGGTGGAACATCTTTCCAGCACTAGAAATATCTGCCAGGTAGGATCTGCAGCTGAGGTGGTTAAACTCTCCTCAGATCCAGTTGTTGTGGCTCTGGAGAGACTTTCCTGAGCTGGTTTAGATGTCACTTTAGAATAAAATGAATTTTACCCTCAAAATCTCTTTTTTGTGGCCTCTTGAAAGAAGCCTGGTGTGGACTTTGGAAGTCAGGAGAGCTGAAGCCTGCCCCAGCTCTCTAGAAATGAGCTCAGTGACAGAAGACAAAGAGCATCTTTCGATATTGGGATGTTTAGATATGACAGGGATGTGCACAAAACAAAAAGGAAGATGAACAACTGAAGGATAGACAGGCAGGTAAAATGTAAGGTGCAGTAAAACACAGCAAAGGTGCAAAACAAATATAACCTCCATTTTAGCCAAAATAGTTTGAATTCAAGTGATTTCACATTGCTCTTTTACATGCTGCTACGTTTTTATCTTTTCCTCAGGAAGAATTACCAGAATTTTAAAATGCACATTATAATAAAGAAATGCACATTATAATAAAGAAATGTGCATTATAATAAAGAAATGTACATATTAATAAAGAAATGTGCATTATAATAGAAAAGTCAAGGTTCTTAATTCACGAAGACCCCATATTGGGAGACACTGAGAGCAGAAGAGCTTGTGAATTGTGCTTTTAACAGTCCCTGGTATTGGAAAAAAGTAGAAAATGAAAGTGCAGAAGGCTGTTTTTTCCAGGCCAGCAGTTGAATTGAAAGTAGAAAACACAAAAGAATTAATATGCCAAAAAAGGGATGTAAATCACCACGTCCGAACTGAAAATAGAAAATGCCAAATAAATACCCCCCAAAAAAGGGATGGAAGTCAACACATAGGAACCGAAAATAGAAAATACAAAATAAGCACCACCCCAAAATAGGGATGCAGATGGAGTAGACAAAAGGATGAATACAGGGAATATTAAACTCACATGTGGCTACCCTGGCGCTGACTGGAATGCTCTTCTTGTTTTTAAGGATTGCAAAGACACGGATGAAGTACTCCACCCCCGGCTCCAGCTCATGGATGGTGGCAGCTGTGTGGTTTCCTGGCACGGTGAACTGCATGTCCAAGCCCCCACTGCTGGTGGGGACGTAGGTGACGAGGTACTCGTTGACGAGGTTCTCATGCTTCCACTCCAGATTGACAGTTTTATCCGTCACGTTGGTCACAGTCAGCTCCGTTGGAGGAGACACTGGGAATGGGAGAGAGAAAAGAAAGCCAAACCAAAGTGATAAGAAGTTCTCAAGGCTCAGGAAATAATGACTTGCCCAGTTTCACATTTTCCCAGGAGCGGCTCCTAAGGCTCATCTCGCACGCAGGGAATGGGGAAGGCATGTCCCACAAATTAGCTGCTGGGGAAAGGAATGCTCAGCTGATGGAGACTACAGACATTTCCAGAAGCCACGGGCCAATTTCTGCTCTCACACTTGCTCACAACCTCTGGCTGACTGCGTTCCAGCTGCTCCTCTCATGGCTGCAGCACAAGGCTGCTATAGCTGGGTCCTGAGGAATTCAGATGTTTAATTCAACTGCCAGCAGCACGTGAATGTAGACCCACAAGTCCTGGGATTTGCACAGATTTTCCAAAGTAAAATAAAACATTGTTATTTGAGTAAATACTTGCAATAGATCTGCCTGTGCAAGATCACAAAGGGGGGCTTAGGCATCTTTCAGAAGGAGGAGATGAAAGATGGGAATTTCTTTTAAAGGCTATTCATTGTCTTTTATAGTGCTCCCAACCCCAAAGTACTCTTTGATTACTCCACCAAAATTCAGTTTCACAATTTCTCCCTGGGGATCTACTAAAGAAAACTGCCTCATTTATGGTGTATTGCCTGTCATTATCAGGCTGCCAGAACTTCCAATCAATTTCCATAGAGTCAGTGGTCCTGGGAAACCAAGCATGTGACTTTATAGCTAAGTTTCCGCTCCAGCTGATCCCACAATTTTCCTCTAAGCTTCTGTCAGATCTAATATACACACCTCTCTCTCTCTCTCTATGTATATATATATACATATATATATATATATAAACGCACACACACATGTGGAGTAAGAAGACTCTGGAACATTTCCCTTTTCTCCTTAGCTAGAACAACTTCTTTCAGCATTTTTTTCTGGAATCAAGAGGTGCTATGAGAAACTGAAGGGTCATGGTGACAAATTCCAGCCAGTGCTGGCTACAGCATCAGTGACATTGTGGTGGGAGCAGAAATGGAGATAACAAAGGGACTGCAACACCATCATCAGCCTGTTGTCTTAGTGACCACCAAAAGTCACCAGAAACTGCTACACTCCTTAGCCCTGACAATTCAAGGATGCCAAGAGCTGCTAGTGTTGCTGCATCTCTGATCCTGCTGTTTGGACTATGTTGGAAAAGCAGCAACAGGGCCCAGCTCGAATGGAAAAGCTTCACAGAGCCTCCAAGGCTGCTGGATGGCCCAAGGGGAAGCAGCCCAGAGGGACATGGCACCTACCATCAGAGCAGTCGTCCCCGATGTACCCATCCTCGCAGACACAGCGCCCGTCCACGCAGCGCCCCGCGTTGTTGCAGTCGTTGAGGCAGGAGCGCTCCCGGCAGTCCTCACCCACGAAGCCCTCGTGGCACACGCAGCGCCCGTCGACGCAGCGCCCACGCCCGTGGCAGTGGTTGGGACAGGCCAGCTCTCCGCAGTCCTCCCCCGTGAAGCCGTTGTCACACTCGCAGCGTCCCTCCACGCAGCGCCCGCGGTTGTGGCAGTCGTGGGGGCAGCGCAGCTCCGCACAGTCCTCGCCCGTGTAGCCCTCATCGCACACGCACTGCCCATTGACGCACAGCCCGCGGTTGTTGCAGTCGTTGGGACACCGCAGCTGCCCGCAGTCGTCCCCGGTGAAGCCCTCGTGGCACACGCACTGCCCGTTCTCGCAGCGGCCGCGGTTGTGGCAGTCGTTGGGGCAGCGCAGCTCCCCGCAGTCCTCCCCGATGAACCCCTCGTGGCACACGCACTGCCCGTTCTCGCAGCGCCCGCGGTTGTGGCAGTCGTTGGGACACCGCAGCTCCGCACAGTCCTCGCCCAGGTACCCCTCGTGGCACACGCAGCGCCCGCCCACGCAGCGCCCGCGGTTGTGGCAGTCGTTGGGGCACCTCCTCTCGCTGCAGTCGTCGCCCACGAACCCCTCGTAGCACACGCACAGCCCGTTCTCGCAGCGCCCGTTGCCGTGGCAGTCGTTGGGGCAGGTGAGCTCCCCGCAGTCCTCGCCGGTGAACCCCTCCTCGCAGAAGCAGGTGCCGTTGACGCAGCGCCCGCGGTCGAAGCAGTCGTTGGGGCAGATGAGCTCGCTGCAGTCCTCGCCGGTGTAGCCCTCGTCGCACACGCACTCGCTGTCCACGCAGCGCCCGCGGCCGTGGCAGTTGTGGGGGCACAGGGGCACGCTGCAGTCCTCGCCCACAAAGCCCTCGTGGCACAGGCAGCGCCCGCCCACGCAGCGCCCGTGGGCGCCGCAGCCCTGGGCGCAGAGCTCCTGGCTGCAGTCCGGGCCCGTGTAGCCCTCGAAGCACACGCACAGCCCGTCCACGCACTTGCCCTGGTCGTTGCAGTCGGAGGGACACGAGGCCTGGCTGCAGTTGGGGCCCTTCCAGCCGGGCTCGCAGACGCAGCCGCAGATCTCGATGCTGTAGTTGCCGTGCCCGCTGCAATAGGGTGTGGTGTCCAGGCGACCTGCACCAACGATCCCAAAAACTCATTACTCCCTTGGCACGAAGATGCCTTAGGCCGGCATGGCACATATGACCTAAACGGGCTCTGATTTTTCTAGTCCCCTACAGGACATCAGTTTTTTAAGTTTTTAAATGAGAATATCTCTTTCTTTCTCCAGCTAGATTTACTTTACCAGGAAAGCTTTAGTTCGCTCTAATGCCAGGGAAGAGTCCCTGCCAACGACTTGGTAATTGAGCATGCTGGATTCCTCCTCCCTTCTCAAAATCCCATTCCATTAACTGAGCAGCTTTCCCGACTGCTTCATTAGGGCATGCACCATGAAACATCATTCATCCATTCACCCCAGAACACAAAATGCTAGGCAGCACTTTGTGTCATCACTGTATCAGCAACTGGGAGGCTGCTCTGAGCTCAGAGGGACACATCACTCTGAAGAAGACTTGTGTTTCTTCTCTTGTATGACCAACCCCTTCCCTCAATTTAAAAATCAACCAGACAGACACATTTGTCCCTCTTCTATAACTATTTGTGCTTGTCTATTGCCTTATGTCCTGCTGTATTTTTATTGGTCTCTGCTAAAGAAAACTTGGAAGTGAAAATGGTTACATTGGCAGCTTCCTCAAGGGGACAAAAAGTGGAGCCAAGAGCTTGGACTGTGTGAGCTTTAATCTTAACTCCGACACAGATTGTCACCATGCCCAAGTGCCATCCATGCTCAATGCCACAGCTACAAAGGGTCCCAGGCCGACTCCTGACCCACAGGTCCATAAAGCCGTGGAACTGTGAATGAATGTACCTTGCACGCTGGCCAAACACATTCCCAGTTTTGATTACGTTTCAAATTTAACAGGTTGACTTGTGCTCATTCTTGAAACAGATTGGAGTATCACTCTAAACAACACCTACAGCCAGCACAAGAATTTCCCCCAGGAGCGGCTCTCCAGCCTGCCTTACCTTCTACTGCCTGGGAATTAGGACAGCATCCAACTCCGCTGGCACACTGCTCCCGCAGGGAGGAGACCAGCCCCTCCAGCTCCTCTAGTCTGCTCAGCAGATCCTTAATGTCTGGGGCAGCTGCACAGCCACAAGCCCGGCGGGGAATGTTAATCCTGTGAGTGAAGACAATCTGGTTCCCCTCATTCACCGTGTGCTCCTCGTAATTCTTGACGGGCTCAATTTCCGCCTTCAGGTCGGCGTCGCCGCTGGCCGTGTCCAGGTCCACGGAGCAGAGGGAGCCAACGGGCAGCTTAATGTTGTAGACATGGTTAAAAACCACAGGCTGGCTGTCCTCTGGCAAGGTCACGTTCAGCCCAGTCTCCCTCTTCTGCCGGATAATTCTCTTGATGAGTCCCCCAGTGACATGCTGGGACAGCAAAGCGAGGATGGCGCAGGCCAAGACCCAGCTGGGGAGTCCCATTGTGGTGCTTGGTTCCCTTTCGAGGCTGAGAGAGTCTTAGGTCTGCTTGGCCTTGGTAATCTGGAGCAGAAATTGGAGAGCCAGGTCAAACCACGCTGGATATCCTTTTCTTTCCTGGTGCGTGTGTTTCCTAAAAGAAGAAGGAACAGTGTAAGAGATGAACTGCAGCTACACCACCCAATGAAGGTGTGACACTGCTCGCGTGCTGCGTCCTCAGAGAGCAGGACCATCACTTCACCCGAGCTGCTGAGCTTGCTCTGATGTATTACAACAGTGGTTTTCCAGGATCTCTGTGATTCTGAAGCAAATGCCACCAGATATGAAGAAAGCTGCTGTTATTTCCAGGTTAGAGCTAATACAGTGGGTTGTAGAAAGTTTAACTGCCTCAAGCAGAAGACTGGGGCAAAGACACCTGCTGAGTCTCAGCTCAACTGAAAACAGAGGTAGATAAAATAAATATGTGTTCTGTTATGATTTAACCAATGTTGAATTCTGTATTTCCTTCACCCCTCCACTGCGTGAAGCCACGGCTTGAAGCCTGCTCAAGGTTGGACTGTGTAAGAAACTTTAGACATTGTCAAAAGGTGCATCAACACCACCAGCTCATTTCATCAATTTTCTATATGTTTTAAATTACTCCAATTGCTGTGGAATCTGAGCTCCAGGGCTTGCAGCTCCATAGTAAGTTCCACTGTGTGATGATTTATCTAGAGCATGAAGATAAATGGAGCTCTCTGCAGGCGGAAGGTTCTGGTGTCAGTGCTTGTATCACAGGGATATTTCAGTATAAAAGTAGTGAGTCACAAGAGAAGCTGAGACTCCAACGACAGAGACAGCAATAAAACTACCTGTGTAAAAATGCCTTTTTAGCAGGCAATATCCCTTTCCACCAGGCAGCATTTCCCACCGTCTGATCTTTCCTCAGCCATCACACAATAACTCGTGTACAGTTACAAGCACCTGGCTGGGCTCTACACCTCTTCCTGAACCTCACTCTTTTCAATTAGCTCCAGTATTTCCTCTTCCTCCTCAGTCTGTGCGTGTTCCTTTTCAGTGGAGTGAGCCAGGGGAGCGGAAAGACATCCACTGACTTCCATGCAGGATCAGCCCCTCAGCACGTAGAGAAGGAAGCCAAAGCACTAATGGAGTGCCTGAACAAGCACACCTAATAAATGTCATCTCAGCATTTGTTTTCCTTCCCTCTCCCAGAAAAGCTTGGTTTAATGGTGAGATCAGTGACTGTGCTTTCGGTGGTTGCAAGCTATGAAATGCCAGTAAAGGAGGAAACAGCAATTTATTCTCTAAACATCATAGTTTTGATGCTAATTTATCTGTCATATGAGAGACCAGCCTCTTCCACCCCTCTGCTTCCCCCAAAGTGGAGGGATTGTTCTTCACATGCCATCCCAGCTGCTTTTGTGAGGGAATGATGATCATACATCAGACACTCCACTGAAGTTCAGTGGGTTTTGTAGGCAACGTTGAGCTCACAAAGGGCAAACTTCACCCCTTTTAACTGTGGAATAAATCAGAACTAAACAAGCAGAAGGGAAGGCTTTTTCCTCGTCACAGAAAACCATTCAGCTTGAAGGCATTTCTAACACTTACCCCATTTGCTCAAGTATTTCTGCAAGCCCTGCCTGCAGCAGAAGAGATCACAAGGTTGTTAATAAAGAATAACAGAGACAGACATGGTCCAGGTCTCGTTTCTTACTCAATCCCTAAACTGGGTTGCCAGTTCATGAAACATGTTCAGGACTGTATTAGAAGTGGGATTTTGGTCTCGAGCACTCCCACCTGGGCTTTGCAAACTGCTTCCCATGCAATTCCATGTGCTGCTATGCACTTTTTGCCCCAGGACAAGGTCATGCAGCTAAAATTGGTGCCTAAGCCTCAAGTAGTCATTAAAGGCAAAAGCAGCTTGACAGATGGATCACCAATGGAAAATGGAACAAACTGGAGGCAGCGCTGCATCTAATTCTCACTGAATTTTAGTGAAAGTTGAGCATCCATTTCCTTATGTTTTTTATAAATCCCAACCTACAGGAATTCGGGCTGTTCCCAAACCAAGGAAATTGCACTTTTTTCTGCTGCTGACCGGCGTGAGTTGACAAATCCCTTAATGATGGCACAAACTGTGATTTCTTTAATATGCCTGGAAAATGAAAAACCTGCTCTGGCAAGAGCCACTGTCACTGTCCCCTTCACTACTGATGGAACCCACATGAACACCAGGACTTTGAGTGGCGCTGCATTAGAGGCAGCCAAACCTCTCAGCTCATGGATGATACTGGAAGAATGAATGAGTCTTGGCTGACGTCCTTTTGATGTTTCTGGAGAAACATCGTGGTGGTCTAGGAGCAGCATTCCATGCCTGCTCTGTGACCCCTGCTCTCTGACACCTCCTGTGATGTCTGAGCTGACTCTTCCCCATCAGGTGTTTCCCATCCCAACTGCTAAGGGCCCAGCACCATTCACTGAGCTCCACTCTGACATCTACAAAACAAGACACCTTCCTCCAGTTATTTATGCATCAGCCATGGTCTTGGCAGGGAGAACAAAGAGGACATCCTTCTCTCCAACCCCAATTCCTCAAACAACAGCTCTGACCGCAATGGACCACCCGGGAGCAGGAGAGAAATGAAGCCACAGCGACTGCCAGGCTCTGTTGTCCCTTCATTTTCCCTCATCTCCCCTTCAGAACAGCTCGTGTAGATTGTATTTTAAAGCTGCCTCTTGGAGAAATCCTCTCGATATTTTCTTTGCAGACATCAGCTGCTGGATTATCTAGGGGCACCTAAAAGTCTTACAGCAAGGGTTGGCAAAAGATGACCCTTCCCAGCACGAGTTTGGCTTTGTGGTCCCTAAGAGGAGCTGGCTGATGTCTGAAATCTCTCAGGTAGGTTTGTATGACCCAGAGTATTTCTATTTTTACAAATATTTTGTCTAATAGGGAACACCACTCATCTTAATGAGCTGTGCCCTCAGGTCTTCCTGCCACCCTGAGTACAAAAATCCTGGCAATGACGATGTGGATGGTCTGCAAAATGTTCTGCTTGTCATGCAGGACAATAAATCTGGAACTCATGTCCTCCCCATCTGGTCACTGGCACCTTCCCACCCTCCTTGGGCAAGAGTTACCTCCTGCTCTCCTGCTCCCCGAGGCACAACCTCAATATAAATAAGAAGAGAAGGTGTGGTGTCCTTTCACACATCTTAAATAGCTGATTAAAAAATAGAGATTATGAATTGAGAAGCAAATCACAGCGTCTCTGCAGTACCAGCTGGGGCAAAAGGAGATTCAGATTAAAAAAAAATTTCTTATATAAACAGTAACTTTCAAAGTCAGATTTTAACCAAAGAGAAGAAAAAGGCTGTTTCTAGAAAACACTCCTTAAAAACCTGATCACTGCCTGGTGATACACTTAATAATACATGGTGGAAGTAAGATGGACTGTCAATTGCACAAAGGGAAGGAATAATTTTCATTTCCACTGCAGCCCTTTCATCTGAAGATCTGAAAGCACATCACAGTCTGGCTGTCAAAAGCTGAAAAAATGTTATTAAAAAGGGTTATTTCTTTGTTTAGACATCCCCCCTTCCCCTCACCCCCCTCCCAGCATCAGAACTTTTTCAGGACCTTTCCATTTAATTAGAAATTTGTTTCTTAATAGGAAATTTTCAATCAATCTTGCAAAAAAACCCCAGGAATCCTGACTCCTGGGGAATACTAAGCAAAGGTAATGTATGAATATTTCCCTTCCCCAAAGCCACATTTGCTGGAAAGCAGCAGGTGTGAGGAACTAAATTAATGTCTGCATACTTTGAAGTCCTGGTGTAGCAATCCAGTCTCTCCCGAACGTTCAGGGGTGGCAGAGTTGTGAGATGATTTGTGGATATATGGAATGATAAATATGCAGATGAGAGCCCTGTGCAATTTTAATCAAAACAGATTGCAGCGAGGAAGGAATGGAGGTGTTAAAAACTATCTCAGCTGTCCTTCCTAACGAAGGCAGAAGGCTGATTAGATTTTCTCAGACACTCTCTACATGTCATGACTTGGAAATTAGACATGAAAATGGCAGGGAAAAAAGAGAGGAAAAGAAGGAAACAATTCCCATCTAAGCAGATAACTTCCAACATTACAGCAGGAGGGGATCAAATATTGTCAGCACATGCTGGATTGGAGCACATCTTGTTAAAATCTGGGCAAAACAGCAGCGGGCTGGATTCTGACAGGGAGGAAGACTCGGCTGGAGAAGAGCCAAAGCCCTCTCCAGGGAATGCAATAAGGAGCATTTTGAGGTTTGTAAATTGCTAACCCCAAAATAGTTTTCTGTGATCTGTTAAGTGCAGGAACTTCACGTTTCCAGAGTTTCCACCAAGGCGTGCTCCGTGTGTTCCCTCCAGCCAGGGGTGCCCAGCAGGGCACGTGTGGAGGCCCTGACACCACGTTATCACTGTGCCCCTCTCCTCATCCACTGCCACAAAGAGCCACAGCAGGATTGGATCTGACCCGGATCATTCCCTCTCTGCAGACACGGGGAATTGGTGCATTTTCTGTTACACAGGACTCCTAAATTGAGACCATCTGCCAGAGGGCATTTTCACAAGGCAAGGCCTTGGAAGATGCAACCCTTCAAAGCCAAAGTGCTGCTGTGGTTTTGCCAAGAGCTTGCGACTCCCGAGGCTCCGGGAATCTTCTCCAGCAGAAGTGGATTAAGTCTGAAGTTAATTGAAATGTTCTCAAAGCAAGGGACTGGGGGGGCCTGGAAGTTTTCACATGGGAGGCCAAAACATGAACAGCTCTGACTTCATCATCTTCCACTGCTGTTTCCACACATTCATAACAGCAGAAAATAATTTTCTTTCCATTCCCAATTCCAACAGGGCAAAGGAATCAGCAGGGATACTCAGTGTAGGTCAAACTACATTAAAGCACAGTGGACAGCAGAAATTCATAAGAGTCCTAAGCCATCAGCCCTGAACCTTTTCAGCAGAAATGATCAAAGCTGAATTGTCACCTTTTTTTTCCCCCCTCTTCTTTATTTACATTGTATCCATTCTAAGCAGAGGAATTTTAAGGCAGCCGAGTTTAGAGTAATTCAGAAAATCCTCTGTGTTCCCCAAGGCTCCCGGAGAACGTGGGTGCAAAGAAGTGTGGCAATTGCTTCAACCCCAATTAGACCTCACAGATATGAACAGGCCCTGAGAGTGTGAAACTCCGAAGGGAAATTTTCATAATTCAGTGATTTTCTTCAAAGTCTTAAATTAGCTGCATGAAGAGATGAAAAGAGGGTCATAAAAGAGGGGACAAAAGGAAGCTGATTGCCTCTTTCTCAATGGTTCTAACAGATAAAGTGAAGAGTGATGAGCAGGAATCCATCCGGGTTCCAGGTTAAGGACTCACCTTTAATTTACAGTCAAACAACTTCACTTCTACCTCCACAGCCAGGTCATAAGGAATAAACATCCTGCAAATGCTCTGCTGTTTTCTAGATAAGAAATCCCACCTCTGGAAAGCCCGCACGAAACTGTGGATCCAGGCTCAGTGACCTCCCTTTAATAAACAGCAACATCTGAAGGCACACAATAGAAAACCTTTGCCACCCCACCTACGCCAGATTTTCAGACTAAAGCTCTTCCTGGAAGTTACAAAGGGAGATAAGCGTTAACCAAACTGATCTGGCTGTCCGTGGGAGTGCAATGAGAGTGAAAAAGAGGGGGAAAGCAAGAAAGCATCCTCTGGAAAAGCTCCACGGAGAAAGAGGCAGAGAGGAAACAGCTGGCAAGGAAGGTTGAAAACTTGCTTAAGTAGAAGAGTTGGAGTCTAGAGATACAAGTGACATAAATCCACTTTTTCTGTCCCAGAAGAGACTCAGTGATATCCACAGCCCCACAGCAGGAGCCTCACGGCATCCACGTGTGCTGGAGAAAGGCAAAGAGCCTCTTCTCTGCAGGCTTGTGTAATTGTGATGGATACACAAAGCACACTCCTCCACTTTAAATATGGAAAACTGGAACATGGAGAGGCTGACACTGAGACTCCCAAGCTTCCCAGGAGCCTCTGCCTTTTTTTGCTGAGGTGTTTTACCCACTGCAAGACAGAGAGAGCTGATCCAGCATTGCTGAGTCCCAGCACCGTGGTTCAAACGCCAGCAGCTCCCAGAAGGCATTCATAGCACTTAAAGCACATAAAAGCACATTTTCCTCCGCCTTTGTGAGTGAAATCCTTTTCATTTCAGAGCAAACCAGCAGTTTGTGTTTGATGTGGGTGAGTAGCCACAGCTCAGGGCTCTGGATGTCCCCTGAAGCCACCTGTGTCCCATCTGGTGCTGGCACTGCACATTTCAGAGCAGTGAAACTTGGTGGGACTGAGGACAATTACAAGCAGGAAAACTCTGAGTGCAGAGGTGGGAACTGCTCTGCACAGTTAATTCAGGATTGGTTTCTGAACTGTCACAGATGAGAGTTTCCAAGCCCAGAATTCATCTGCCATCCATTCCAAGGGCCTTGCCCACACGACTGGTATTAGTCATAAAAACGGAAGGAATTTTAGATTATCTTAAATCCTACAAGAGTCTCTGGTGATCACTAGAATTGTGATCACATTTATACCTCAGACTCATTAAAAGAACAGCAATTAAAACAATTCATGGATACTTTTTGCCTCGTGCAGCCCCTGAGGTCCTGCATTAAATATCACCCAGCTAAGCCTGAACTCTTCACTCCAGTTCACTTTTTACCTTTGGCTACAGCTCTTAGATGATGTTTCTGCTTTGGGGAAGCTGCAGGGTTTCTGGTTCCCAGATCCTACTGTACATCATCTTAAAATAAAACCACTTGGATGCATTTTAGCCTCCACCCATCCTACCTTGGCTGGAAAGCAGCACCGACAGGGCTTTGCCAGGGCTGTTTTGGAAGGAATTTTAATTAATTGCTTTGTGTACAACTTAGAATTTAGCAAAGGCTCATATTTCAAAGCCATCAGCATGACAGTGCCACAAAAGGAAAGGAGAAATAACCCACTGAAGCCAACATCCATAAAAATGTGAAAGAGCTCTGGTAAATTCTGAATGATAAGCATAAAAGGAGACCCATGAGAGACTAAACCTTCTGTTGTGCAGCAACTGTTTCAAGGTAAATTAGCATGAATATTCCATTATAAACTACTTTTGTTCCAGAAGTTTTGTCCTCTTAGCCATGGAAAACCTCTCCAGGTCTATCCTTGTTCAGGATCTCAGAGGGAGAACAGAACTTTCCAAACTAAACAATGAGTTTGGCTGATTTTCAAAGCAGAGGGAAAGTTCAGGGATCAGAGGTGGGCTTCTTCCAGTATCAGTGACACCTTTGATCAATGAAATATTAAATATGTTGAGCAAATATCATTAATTAAATGAAAAATTAAATCAGCTGGCAGAGATACAGCAAGGAGAAAATGACTGCTGAAAACATGCAGTAATTAAACGAAAGTGAAAAACAGATTATGTGACGAGGTGCCTGCAGTAACAGGATATGGAACTCAGCAACCAAGAGGTGCCCTCCAGATTCTGGGTCCTACAGACTCTTCTGATTTCTGTTTCTTGGGAATTACCTGGCTGAAGATGAGAAAAGCAAAGAAATCCTGCCTGAACATCCCACTGCTATTGCTACTCCATCAGGAGCAAAGGAGCAGGAGCTCAGGGGAGAGCCAGGAATGTGGGAATGGCACTGGGCTGGGACTTGGGAGAGCTGAGATCACCCCTCAGCTCTGGCATTTCAGCCCAGTCAGCTCTCACTCTGATTTCTATTAAGTCTAACCAAAGTACAAATAACTAAATCTCTTAATTCTATGTTTCCAATTGCTCCTCTAGAAAGATTCTTCAGTTTACCCCTGTGAAAAGGCTTCCTCTGCTCTCAGTTTTTCTGCCTGAATTCTATGTTCTTCACGCTAGAATCTCTTAATTCTTTTAATGTATCACCTGGATTAGAGGAAGCCCCAAGTGTGTTAAATTAAAGGAGCCAAGTGGCTACAGCTCTTCATGAGGTTTAATCACAGCCACCTTCTGAACAGGCCACAGGTGGGGACAAGATTCATAGAGAAAAGGGCAAAGGGCATGCCTTTGGAAATGGTACAACCTGGCTGGACCAGAGCTGCTCTGGCACCACCACTGTGGTGTTCAGGGCAGAATTTACTCTTCAGGCCGATTATTTATAGAACAAACTCAAATCTCAGGCTTTGCAACATCTGTCGCCAACAGGTATCCCAGGTACGATGAAGAATTCACATTTACAAGATCAGAGCCCAAGGAAGTGGCATCTGCTGAACCCTGTGATATCCCAGCTTCCCTTGGCTCGTGTCAGAGCCTTGCAGCTATTTAAGCAGTTGTTTAAAGGAGAAGCATCCAACGTGGCATCATGCAATAATTATATATAGCCAGCCAGCCTCGGGAAGAGACCACACGGAAAACAGGATTCCAAAGCTCTTAACTCACTTTTGCTATCACCAGATTTAATAAAATTATCCACATTAAAAACGAGTGAAGGTAATTGCTGAGTGACTTAGATGCGCAGTGCAGAGTTAATGAGACCACACTCGTAACGCGGTGTTTAATCTCTCATGTAACTTGCTGCTAAATGTGCATAATTAGAAATAAATAAATGATACATCTCAGTGTGAGCCGCAGATGTGTTTCCTTCCAGTGTGGTTATGAGCTCCTGACTAGGGATAACAGGGTTTAAACCAGCTTGGGACCTGACAGGATATTGCCTTTTAATTCGTTTTGCTTCAAGAATTGGAGGAATCCTTCCTGCCTTTCCTTGAAGACCTTGTCCAGCCAAAGTGTGCCAGGGCGGGGAGCTGCTCACCACGTCCTCTTCTTCATCATGGGGGCAACAGGAGCTAAGTCTTGACACCCAGACTGAGATCCCAAAGGAGCTGGCTGGAAACCCACCAGCTTCCCGAGCAGGAGTTGATGCCTTAGGTTTTAACTTTTATATTTTTCAAATCCTGCACTGCCTGGTGTGTAACTCTGAGGTTCTTGTGTCCTGTTAATTTCTGCTCTCTCATGCTAATGATGCCTTGAGAGGCCTCCTAGACACAGAGATTAGACAGAATAAGGGAATAAAGGTCGGTATTNTGATATCCTCAGGACACTGGTGCTGTCCAATATTAGGTGCTAAATGGCCCGAGAGCACCGAGACAACACAATGGTGTCACTTCTCATCCATCAGGGAGGGATTTGTGCCACTTTTTGGCAGAGGGGGAGTTTTGGGAGCGCTGTGTGTGACCCCACAGGCGTTCCCAGAGCCGCTCCCGGCTGCCAAGGCTCCGAGCATCCAACAAAACCCGGGCACACACAATGGGAGCTGGGAGTGAAAACCAGCCCCGCTCCACGGCTGCATCCCTGTGCCAGGGCAGCGGCCCAAAGGCAGCTCCAGCCAGCAGGAAAGGCTGCTTGGGAGCAGGAAAATCGGAATTTCCATCCGTGTTCCGTCCCAGCCACTGAGGAGGACATTGGCAAAGCAGATGCCGGGCCAAGGGGAGGTGGATAAAGCACCTCCCTGCAAAGGTTTATTTTGGGTGTGCGCTGGAGGCTGAATTCCTGTGCTGGAGTAATCCTGGGGATGAGGTCATGTGTTCCCTGAAGGGGCTGCTTTGTAGCCCTCGTTAGTTAGCAACGCTTTTTCTCTTATCAAGCATCTGATTAAACTCACAAAAGAAGGGTCTTTAAAAAACAGGCTCAGGCAGAATTGGGAAGTGAATAAATAAGTTGAATTTGGTTGGGTTTTGGGTTTTTTGTTTTTTTTTTTTTTTTTTTTTTTTTTTTTTTTTTTTTCATTTTACCAAACAGGAAAAGAGGAGAGGAATAAGATGGGAAAGGGGCACAAGAAATGGATTCGTTGTTCTGAGATGGCAGAACAGAAGTCTTCACCTATTTTCAAGATTTCCAGAGAGCCCAGCCCTGTGACAGACACCACTTACACCCATCCATGTGGCAAAGATCACCTGGGAGGGTCACAGTGCCCCATCCAAACAGCACAAACCATCTCACGCCTCTCCCTGCTGGAGTGACCCAGCACCCACCTTCTGCAGCAGGGAAATCCTTCACCAAAACTGGGCTTTTGTTCCATTATGGAACAAATTGGACTCCAATTTTTATTTGACTTGAAGAAAGACTTGGCTGGTTTGCACTGCTGTCTCTGTAAGCACTCAAGGATGTTTATAAATGATAAAATATCTGTTGTACTTACTGGAATTACAGTATTTCAGATATTTGGTGGCACCAGTGGTCCCTTATATTAGAGGAAAAAAATTATCTTTGTTCCTCTCATTCTGTACAATTTCATTCAGCCTTTCCCTGTCCTCTCCGTTGGATGTCCAAACAAAAATGTATAAAAGTTGTCTTTATAAAAGAACTGGAGCCAAGTGATGAAAAAGCAACAGGTACAAGTGAAATTTATTCTCAACACATATTTGTTCATTGAAAAATACCATTTTTCACTTGATTCTGAAGACTCAGCAAGAAGGAAACTAAGAGAGAGTCAGCAGCAGCATTTCAGGGGTTCCTATTCTTGAGAAAAAATTCCCTGACAAATCTTTTTTGTAAATCTTTGAAACCAGTAATGGCTTGCTTTGAACCAAGTGGGCTGTTTGAAAGAATAACCACCTCAATCATTTCTTCAAAGGATTCCTCCTCCTTTTTCTAATAAAAGTCAGAGCAGCCTGGCCTTCAATTACTGAATGAAAATTTATGAAAGTGAACCCACAGTGCTGGTGCTCTCCTGCACCCCAGGACAGAAGAAAGAGAATTAATCTCATGTTCACTCCCACCTCTGAAAGCTCAGAGTTGTGCCCACCAGGGAGTAAAACGTATCAGTGCATTTTCAAACACCAAACTGAATTTTCAGGCAGCAAAATACTTCAAAAATGCTGGTCCAGGAGCCAGAGGGCTCCTTATTGCTGCTGCTCTGCCCAATTACCTTCAGCTTGTTACCATCTTCAAGGACAGGGATTCTCCTGTTCCCAAGGCAGATTCTGCTTGTTATCCACCACAGAACTGTAACTATGGATAAATAACACTCCCCTGCCCCTCCAGGATGTTTGGCTGGGAGTCAGCTTGGCTCGAGATGTAAAACAAGCAGCCTGGAAGAGCGGGGAAAGGGACGAGAGCAGAGCTGGGGAGGGGCAGCAGAGGAGACAGACACGGAGATTTCTCAGGTTTGGGGTTTGATGGTGCTGCTCTGGTGTCTCAGACAGCTCCACTTCCCCTCTGCCTCCCAAACATGTTGGACCAGCTGGTGGATCTGACCCGTGGCACTGCAGGGATTCACAGCAGCTAAAAATAGGCCTGTGTAGTATGTTTTTAAAAATACTGTTTTTGTTGGAGGCACAAAAAGGATAAGGCCATGCAAAAAGGATGCTGCTGAATGAGTTCAAGGCAATGATGCAGCCTGGAGTGGGTTGGCTGAAGTAATGTCTCACTCATGGTTTGTGTTGCTCTTTCTTAGAGGTGCAAAGCCCAGGAAATGAAAAAGCTGCATCCATAAAATGCAAAGGGTTTTTCTTACAAATTAGGTTTATTCCCTTTAGGATGCGAGGAGGTGAAACTCTGAATGCTGAGCTGGAAAAGCCAAACAAATGCTCATTTGGAGTAATCTTATTTTGTAGAATATATTTCAGCTAACATTTCCCACAGTGGCACACGTGTGGGTGTGATTTCGATCCTGGCTCTCAGGCAGCATAAGGAAAGGAGCAAATTCCTTCTGGATTTGTCCTACAGGGACGTGTGGAAGGTGATGCACAGACAAGGGAGCACAGAGCTCACCTCTGCTTGACCACAGAGCCTGGGTCTGTGGTGCTGTGAGGATGGGCCTTTGTGGAGAGGACAAATTCTCCTTTATGAAACCTGGGAATACAAACTGCCAGATTGGCTTACCTGGGAGTCTGTGACTGACGGGGACATCTAAGGTGAAGTAAAGTTTGAGGTGAACCAATAGGGGAGCCAAGGAATATGTTCACCTTGGAGTTATAATTCAGAGGAATGCTGAGGTACAGAATTGAGGTGTCATTGTGAAGTGGGAATGAACAGGTCTCCCATGAATGGATTCCCCAGGCTTGGAAAAACTCATCTCAGCAATAAAGGTTGAGATAAAACCTTCCTGACCAAGGGTCTGCCATCCCCTTTGTCATCTTCTTCTCCATAACAAGAGAAATGGAGCTAAATAGTGCTGGACCCGTGGAATTCCCACAAAACCTTGTGCTGTTGGCAGAGATTCCAGCAAGTGCCCAAAACCTTGGGATTGGTGGTGTGGTCTCAAAGTTAGGAGTGAGGACTGAGACACTCAGGCATCCTGCTCTAAAGTTATTTCATAAATCACCTGCTGTGCCTCTGTTTCACCACTGGTAAAACCTCACAGGGGCCATGTGTGTCCCTGTGATTTAAGCATTCCAAGGACCTCACAGGAAAGGTGCTGTCAAATCCTCGTTTCCATAATTAAACATCTTCCCGAGGAGTGCTGTAAAATTGTCAGAAAATACTTAATTAAAAAGCAAAGATCTGGAGTGTTGGCCCTGCAGTGTAGGAGGGAAAGGGAAATCTGCAGAGCTGCCCCCAGCCCTGGGCCCAGCACAGGAAGGAGCTGGAGCTGCTGGAGAGAGCCCAGAGGAGGCACCAGGGGGATCAGAGGGATGGAGCAGCTCTGCTGGGAGGAAAGGCTGGGAGAGCTGGGATTGTTCAGCCTGGAGAGGAGAAGCTCTGGGGTGACCTCAGTGTGGCCTTGCAGGGCCTGAAGGAGCCAACAGGAAACATGGAGAGAGACTATTGAGCAGGCTCTGGAGTGGCAGGACAAGGGGGAATGGCTTCAATCAGGCAGAGAATAGGGTTAGATGGGATATTGGGAAGAAATTCTCGGCTGTGAGGGTGGGCAGGCCCTGGCACAGGGTGCCCAGAGAAGCTGTGGCTGCCCCTGGATCCCTGGCAGTGTCCAAGGCCAGGCTGGACATTGGGGCTTGGAGCAGCCTGGGACAGTGGAAGGTGTCCCTGCCCATGGCAGGAGTGGTAGAATGGGATGAGTTTTAAGGTCCCTTTCAAACCAAGCCAGGCTGTGATTCCATGATTCTCTGGAATGTCTTTAGCTCTGAAGAAGGAGCTCTGATCAGATGTGCAGCACAAATACACAGAGCTACAGGACTGCCTGGAATGCTGGGGTAACAATAGAAAGCTGCAGCCTTACTCTGAAGCCAAGAGGATGTGCCCGGCCAATCACCAGAATGAGAAGATGAATCCATGGAAATAAATTACAGGGTTACCAAAACCCACAGAGAATTTGAGGAAAAACTGCAGCTGACCCAAAATTCACGGATCCAACTCATTCTCTTGTGTCTGTTGAAGGCCCTTTCATCTCCAGACATTTCATGGGATCAGAGGGATCATTCCCACACCCATGTGCACAGTCCTCGTGCACCTTGGTGTGCCAATGCTTGCTGCTCTTACACAACCCAAGTGTTTCACCCCTGCGGACAGGAAGGGCAGGAGAATCCTTCATCCAGCTCCGGCCACAGAAGGAATTTTACAGCAGCCACAAGAAACAGCCTGGTTATTTTACAGAGCAGATCATTCAAATGTGTTGCATATAAACGAAAAGAAAAGAGAAACAGCATTACCGGAGGTTACCATGGGAGAGCTCACACCAAACCCAGCTGGTCTCGCTCACAGGGACTGGGATGAGGCACAAGTTAACAGGGAATTCAGTCTGCCCTTGGAGCTTGTTTTTTTTGTTAAGGGCTCGGACACTTGAGCATCAATTTCTGGAAATGGGAGCTCAGCAGAGAAACAAAGCAAGCAGGTCAGTGGGGTGCTCTGGAGCTGCATTCAGGCTCCTGGCAGGGGGCACAGCAATCAGCCAAGTGGAGCAATTTGCTACAAACTCAGGAGGGAGAAAAAAAGCCATCTGCTAAATACTTTTTTCTCACATCTGCAAAGCAACTTCTGTTCTTGCTGTAGCTGTCAGAAGGGGAAGAAAAAGCTCATGGCAGATACAGCCTAGACAAAAACTGTGGATTAGAAACAGCAGGACACACCAGAGATGGGAAGGGCAAAGACAACAATGGGTTCAGCAAAACCGGCGCCGTTCTAAAAACAGAAGCAGAGCTGTAGAAATGGGTCAGATCCGAGGGACTCCGTGGAAAGCAGAATGGATGGGTCACACCTTCCTTTTGCCTGGTTTCTGCTGAACCCCCTGGCTGCATTTCCAGCACAGGAGTGACTTTTACCCGTCCCTCTCTGAAGACACAAGCAGAACTCTGGGCTGCTGAACAGGGGATTGAATGCGGGCCATGGCAGAGCTGCCTCTACACAGAAGCCTCAATTAGTGCCTTTTCCAATCTAAAAAAAACCCCTTTCACAGCAAAAGCAACTCCTGTGCACAATCTCCCAGCAGAAACCCCTCCTGCCTCTTAAGTACGTCCTGTACCTTTTAATAAAGCCTTTGCTAATAGCAAAAGCATTCGCTCGGGCTCTTGGCTTTTCCCTGCTCGCAGCAAAGACGTGGAGCTGGAAAAGATCTACAGTTTTCTAAACTTGTCTTTGGAAAGTTTCTCTGCCAAGTTACACTTTGTCAGGAGCTCATTATTTTCTGGGTAGACGCTGGAGACGTCGCTTTGAAATATTTCGAGGGCTTTGCTGATGCAGTTTCAGACCACGAGCTTCGTGTGCTCTCTCGCATGAATCACAGCAACTCGTGTTCCTTCCACACACAAAGCTCTGCTTCGTTTCCAGGCCCTTCTCCACGCTGTTGCTTCCAAAACCACCTGTATGTTTTCCAGAGCCCATTTCTCAAAGTTTTAGGTGGTTTTGGGATGAGATGGGAAGAGCAGAAATTCAAGACTTCTGAATTTTCGTCCCACTTCTTTCATGCCAAACAGGAGCTGCTGAGAACAAAGCAGCAGCCAGTCCTGGAGGTGGGAACTTGGCCAGTGTCATTTGTCTCAGAAATTCATGATTTAGGTATCAAACATCATCTTTGTTACTGATAATGAGAGGTAGGAAATAAGCCATCAATACTTTTGATAAATATAATAACAATAGGTAAATTAACAGCTGGTCTGCTATAAAAAACCAGATGCCAAATTAATGCGTTTACCAAAACTGTTGGTGAAATCTGTGCAGTAGAAATAAGGATCTTTTATAAGAACCATAAACTACTGACATATTAAACAAATACACAGTGAACAGGCACTGAGACAGCACTGCTTTGTACAGCACCTCTGAGGAAGCTGTTTTTCAAATTTCTCCTGGAGGTCAGGAGCAAGAGATTAGCCAAAATTCTGCTCCACACACCCAGCCCCACACTTTTCCATATTTAAAATCATTTTAGCCGAAGGAATGTCACGTCCAGAGGCAAGAGAGGTGGAATTCTTCTCTTTCAATAGCTTTGCTGGAACTGAGAGCACGGACAATTTACATTTATATTGGTCTGGAGTACCAGAAAGTATTTAATTGTATGGATTGCTGCAGATGATATTGGTCAGCAGGCAGCAGGATACTTTCAGAATCCATTATGAATATTTGCACGTGGTTTGTAATTTCACTTTGATTTCACCATATACTTATTTGTGCACTAAAAATGACTCAGGACTCAGCCATAAAAGCCTGCACTATTCCTGGGGACCAGAATTATCATTCCTTGCCTCCTGTTATTAGCAGACTTCGGGCATGGTTTTAAAAGAAGCCGAGGAAACAGATGGGTAACCCCTCACAGGGCAGTTCCTCGCTTTTAAACCAATTCTTAGTTTCCCTGGGCGGCTTTTCCTCCCTGCTGGAGCTCCTCTGTCCTTGGTACTAGCACCTCAAACACACAGGAATCTGCACATTTTTCTAACTCACAAGACCACAGAAGGAGTTCCTTGAAATCTGACTTCCAGTAATCGCCCCCAGGCTGCAGATCTGCCTGGCCTAGTTCTGTCACATGTGGTAGCATCAAGAATTTGCATCTTTGGCAAGCCAGGGAAGGGTAGCAAACTCATACTAGAGCAAAATGCATCGTGAAGAGAAGATGGAATGAAACCAGCCATGGCTTGGCAAGGCAAAATGAAATATAAATGAGATGCACAAGATATGAAACAAATTGAGTGCGAGGAGTTTGGCAAAAGAGAGGAGGCTGCTTCTGAAAAGTCCAGTCTGGGGATGTTTTGCAGTGCTCTGATGGAAGGCAGAGGCACTTATGTAATGTAATGGAAATTGCAGCCATAAACACAGCCCTGAGCAGGGATTAGTGACTGAACTCGGACAAAAATCTGCGCTGCTGCTTCAAATGTCAACAAATTGGGCGCTGCCACATTAATGGGAGGCTTGAGAGCCCTCCACCAGCACCGCTCTGACCTCGTTCTCTTAACCCACAGTGACTTGAGCCCTGCCTGTGACTGCGCTGAAGCCTTGGCTGGCAGCAATTTGAGCCATGGGATGATGAAAGGAGGGACGTGGAGCTCAATTATCCAGCACCAGATCCCCAGTGAAATCAATGCCATTGTGTCACATGAGAATTTGGCTGGCGGCCCCTGAAGTCTGCCCAGGAGAAACCCATCCCCTCAGCAGGGCAGGCTGGAGGGGACAGGGGACAGTGCAGACAATGCAGGGCCACTCTGGGTGTGGAAAACACTCCGTGGGTTCTAATTGCCCCTCTGTCAGCCTGGGTTTGTCCCCTGACCTATATGAGCACAGACCAAACTGGAGCAGCCCAAGGCATCCTCTGCAAAAAGATCTCATTAAGGCAATGCCAAGCGCGGGTGTTATAGGGACATGCAGCACCCTGCACCAAAGGGAATTAAATATTGCTCCTGTCAGCAGGAAGAGCTCTCTCCCAGGTGGAGTTGGACACCACCGACTCAATTTTTAGTTAAATTAATTAATTTAATTTTTACTTGAATTATTAATTTAATTTTTAGTTAAATTAAGCCCTCCCACCCCTCTTTTTTTCAATTTATTGCTAGGATATTAGGATACAGGATATATAGGGCATACATAACCCAGAGAGGCTGTGGATTCCCCATCCCTGGAATTGTTCAAGGTCAAGGATTAGAACAACCCAAAAGGTGTCCCTGCCACATGGCTGGTGTTAATAAACTGAATTTCCTTCCTTCTGCCAGCAACCCTGTCAAATCCCAATGTGTTTTTCTAAGACAAATAAAGAATATATGAAATAGCAGCCAAATAAAGCAACAAATAGCACTGATGTGTTTGAGAATGGCCCTCTCTGGGTGCTGCAGGCTTCCCATCAAGCCTGGAGCTGCAGCACTTGGAGTGCTGGCTCCCTGTGATTGACTTGCTAACCTGTAAAGTGGCTGAGTCGACATCATAATTAACACTTGGCAGTGGAAATATAAATTCCCTGGCTTGTAGGTGGTATATCCTCCTCTAAACACTCTGCTTGGCCACCAAACTGGAAAAATAGATAGGACATTCATAAGGAGCTCTCACCATGGGAAATGCCAGCGGTTTTTGTTATTTTTTTCCTGGAAACTGTTTACATGGCCAAAATCCTTCAATAAGAAAAATGATCTGAGAACTTTCCCTTCATGTGTATCCTGCTCTCCCGTGCCTTGTGGCCCACAGTGTGCAGCATTCATCGGGAGTCAGCCCTGAATTACTGCGGTACAAGCGATGCAGGAGGGAAGTACAAGCCACAAGTAAAGGGAAAATATGCATTACACTGGCTCTGGCCAAGAGCAATGGGCTGCCTGCAGATCACAAGCTACCTTTATATCTTTCTTGGCATAGACCTTTGTCTCACAGCACAGAGAAGCTATTTAGGAGGATTCAGCATACCCAGAAGAGGCTGGCTTTCCAAAGGAACCAGGAGACACAAAGAGCCAGTGCAGAGTGGCCACTGAGCTCCTTTTGATGGGCCAACAAACGGCTCCTGACAAGATGAGATCCTGAGGAGGGAGATAACCACCAAGGGCTTGTGCTGAAGTGCTCAGCACACACTGAGAGTGACCCTTTCCTGTCCAAGCAAAGGCTTTTCATCACAGCAAAGAGGCACAAAACCACAGTCCCCAGAGTGCTCAGCCCACAGCCTCTCTCACCTGCTGGCCCTGCATCCTGTGCCTGAGACAAACCTCAAACTGACCGACAACATCTGCCTGTTTCCAGGTCTTTCGATTTGTTGGCAATGGAAAGTGAATTTGTTTCTTGGAAAAAAAGCTTTTTTTAGCCCTTTTCCAGCCTTTCCTTAATGGTGGAAATAACTCTTTAGCCAGTTCTGGTGGGCACACAGGGAAAGGATCTCAGAGTTTAATTTTCATGTATACACAGAAGAAGAAATTTATGTTCCCTTTTAGCCTTGTGCTGCCAGAACAGTGGAAAAGAAAGTAAATTTAGAGAAGAATCAAGACTGTTTGGATTATTACTCTGGTAAACATCCTAATTCCAGAACAAAATTAGCATTTGCAATTTTAGGCTTACGAGCTTATCAAGTTCTGGTGCATGTTGGGCACAGTTAGAGCCAAAATCATTACAGTGGAATTTCCCCAGGCTCTCAGTTTCAGCCTCCTGGGAGGCTCCTGGCCAATATCTATCCACACATAGTCCGTGCTCCAGCCTGCCATGGGAAGAGGCAGCCACTACAATAGACCTTTGTTGAGCTCAGGATTGAGGGAAGCACTTTTGGAAAAATCTGTATTTAAGATTTCTGTACTACCACCCTGCACTTTCTCCTCAGCTGCTGAAGAGAATATGTTTTCTGAGCATGAAACAATATCATTTTTGTGGGGACTTTGGAAAGCGAGCGCTTGTACGAGTCGAAGAAAGCTTCCTTTCTCTGGGCTGGTTTTGGGGAAAGGGTTTTCTGTGTGAGTAATCTTTCAAAGTAGGAAGCAGAGCTCCCCCATTGCTTGGGAAGAATGGACCTCCAGTGGGCTAATATGTGATGGATGACTGAATGCAAACTTGGCAACGTCGCCCTCCGCTCCCCAAAGAATACAAAATGCCACTGCCTATTCGGGCACTGGGACTCTCCCGTTGGAAGTGCTGAAAACTTGGCACCATCCCACCTTGGTTTAATTGAAACTGCAGACAATTAAGGATGGGAGCTTGGAGAAATTTCTTGCAACCAGATCAGCTCAGGATGGATTTGTCTTGGGTGATTGGCTCATGCATAAGGCAAACAAGAACGTAAATGAGGAGTTATTTCTCGTTGACTCCGCAGCCTGAGCAGCAAAATCTCACCTTGGTTTGGGAGGGGTGTGTTGTGAGGAATAATTAATAAGTGTTATTCAAATTCTACATCTGGATATACTCTCTGAAACTATAGGTAGAGGTTTTTTGATGGGTTTTTTTACCAGTAACAGGACAGGCAGCATATAGGAGAGAGAGAAGTGATGCACACAGAAATCCAGGAAAATCTTACATTAAGGACAATTCCAGTTATATGGGCACATCTATCATTCAGTCAATGTTAAAAAGTGACACCAAGTTTTTCAAACTTTGCCCTTTTAGCAGAAGGATCCCCACCTATTCCTTCCTTCAATGCCCAGACACTTCCTGCAGGCTCCAGAGCCACCTCTTGTCAGGCAGGATCCCACTGACTCCTCCTCCCAGTCTGCCCATTCCACACCGTGGGGTTACATCATGCAGTGAGGGATTTCAGGAGCTGGAAGAATGCCCAGTCTCTAACTTTTCCCACATGTGGAAGGCTTTTAACTCCAGCTCTGACTGGCCAGAGGGCCAGACACACGAGTGGACAGCGAGCACCGAGGGAGGGGAGGTTTCACACTTGTAGAAACCCTGAGCTCGGTGGAAACTGCGGCCGCTCAAGATTGTCCCTCAGGGTTGCTCATTTCTCTGCTTTCCAGCACTCCCTTTCCTCAAGGAACTGCCTTGTTATTTCCTTTTTCTCTTCACTGTACAAAGAGTTTTTCAGGAATAGCTAATAATAGGAATTGCAGGTTCTTTGTGGCAGAGAGCATCATTTTTAAGCCCCTTTACTCCTAATACAGTGAGGCCCTAAAATGCTGGAGCAAGAATTACAACATCAACCAACCAAAGCCGTGGACAACAAGACCTGTTCAATATCAAGCAGTTTAAGGAACTAAATTGCATCTTAAAAACTCATAAGCAATCTGTACATATCCCTTATTTTTCAGCTCTTGACCTCAGGCTATGGTGCTTCCTGTCCAGAACTCATTAGTTACTAATCCTATGATTGTTTGCAGTTTTGAAGATTTTGGAGCCCGGTAGAGGATAAAATATTAACTTACTTCACTTTGAGTGCTGTTTTCCTTAGTTTCCCACTTCAGCAGCAATGATTTTTTCTGCAATATGACATCAGCAGCTTCCTCAAAACCACTAAGGGCAGCTATTACATTTTACAGTAGTTTCAGACTTCTGCCGTTTATAACCACAGGGTTAGATCAGAGATCAGTCTTCGAGCAGGGTGTGCAAAACTCACACCAGAAGTTAAGTCTGAGAAAGCACACGTTGGTAAATCAGAGCCCAGTTTTAAAGCCCTGTATCTCAAACTGCTGCAGTTCAAAACAAATTCCTTTTATTACTGGAAAGCTGAGATTTCGAACTTTCCAGGGATGTAAATCATCCACTCCTAAGCCTGGAGTTTTATGAGCCACTGGACCTTAAAACTGTCAGCTTAGCAGGCTGGGATGGCACGAGGCCAAGGAGGAATTTATCAAGTCACCAGCTTCAAATGAGAGTAATTATTTGACCACTCTGGATTTCTCGTGGCACAGAGGTAGGACAGGTAAATGTGGAGCTGATAAAGAAGCAGACACCACCCGCTGCATTAATCTTACTTGCAAATGTAATATTCCACCTGGGATACCAGGGCTCTCTACGGGATCCAGGACTGGATGGACACTGCTTCTCCCTTACATCCATTTACACCACACACCATGGTCCAGCCCAGGACAGTTAAATGCCATCAGCAGCACTCAAACCTCTGGCCACAGCCTGCAGAGCTGGGTGGGCAGAGGCACCGTGGTGTTGTACCAGGAAAATGGCTCAGAACTGCCCGAGCTGGTTTTCCAAATGGTTTTGCCAGGAGGGATGAAAGGGTTAAAGCTCTGGCTCCAAAGCAACATCGCTGTTCCGCATGAACATTTGCTTTTTAGTTCTGCCTCGCTCTTGAAAAGGATGAGAAAGTCCCAAAAAGCACAGACCCTGCCATTTAATGTCATTTTCTTATCAAAAAGTGAGACAATACTTAAGAAGAAACTTTGACAGTCTCTTTATAGCAAGTCAGAACATCTTTACCCATGAATAGTCTTTGGCTTTTTTTAGATATTTTATAAAAAGCCTTGATATGAAAAATAAGCTGAATGTCAAACACCTTTAGAAATGATGTTATAGCAACATGATGGTTAAGTTTAAGTGAATTCTTGGGAGAAATTATCCAGTTTTAAAGAGCTGGGATAATAAAAGGGGATGGATTTCAAAAAGTCTCCAGCTAACAGTTACTCAGAATTTGTGGAGCACATTTTAGGCTGTGTTGAGGGATGTTCCCAGTAAGTTCTAACATCATTAAAAAATCACTATTTCAACAGGAGATTTGGGTCTGGTTGGTTTTCTTTTCTAGGACCACCATGTACCTGGGAGGGATTTCTTTAGCAGAATTTCTGCTTTCTCTCCAGACGAGACCTGACATTCTCATCTGCAGGCTGGGGGCTTTGCAGCAGATGCTTTGGCTCTTCCACAGCTCTGGAAGCACTGATAAAGTAACTGTAGTGAGAGGATTAAGGGCTGGAACTTGCAAAGAAATTTCTCTGGGCTGAAAGGAGCCAGAGGATGAAACTAATGAGCAAAAAATATGGGAAGTGAATGCCAAAGTGGTACTTGGGAGAGTGACCGTGGCAGGGTCAGTGATGGGGGGCACAGCCCTCGTCACTCCTGTCCCACCGCTCTGCTCGGTTCGGGTGCTCGTCCTTCCCTGAGCACCGGGCAGCACCTGCACTGGGAACACCCTGACAGCTCCTCCAGCTGCTTCCCAAATTCCCTGCCAGGGAAGCTGAGCTGCAGACTGACCAGTTATCTTCTCTTGGCTAAACACTTTCATTTGGTCAAACTTCAGATTCGATTTGCCCCTGCCTTCCCGATAACAGTAAGAAACAACCCAAAAGACATCACATTTCTGCGAGTTTTCCTAGGATTCAAAGGATGGTCCCTAATCCCCATTGTCCACCTCATTTTTGGACTACAGCACCCCTAAACTGTGCAGCCTGGTCTAGTGGAAGGTGTCCCTGCCCAATGTTGGAGCTAGATGATCTCTAAGATCCCATCCAACCCAAACCATTCCATGATTTCACAGCTTTAAAAGGCAACTGCACAAACCCAGCACAATAAAACAGCCCTCACGTGTAACATTAATCAGGAGGTGTGTAAAATGCATTCCCAATATTTAATATGATCTTAAAAAATTAAACCAGGAGAGAAAACCAAACCCAACAGCTGGACAGCAAGGCTTTTACCCAGACCATAGAATCGCATCCACCTCATTGTTCTCTATTTTCTCCATGAGGAAAAACTTTATAAATATTTTTATTGTGCTTTAAAATTTTACGTCTCCACTGTGCAACACAACACATCACCATCGTTTCAATCTGACCATGTCATTCCTTTCCACAGTATGAGACAGACTTTTCAGAAGTTTAAATGCACTGCCAAAAACTCCCTGTCCTGGTAGCCAGACAGAAAATGAGGCAGGGAAAACTCTGCAAAGGTGATGTAACACAAAGTCTTGAGTGAGTGGCTTTAACTACTAAATGAATCCAAGTGTGTTCACCTTCTCCCAGCCAGCTTCTCTGTTTTGAGCCAATTTGAGCCTCGCTGGTAAGCGCAGACACAGTCATGCAGAAAATCTCAGTGCACCAGGGAGCAAGGAGCTGAGACACGGAGCAAGTGCCTCTGTTTTTCCATGAGGATGGAGAATTTCACCCCCCCGCTCCCAGAACCCACCCAGTTCAGCACTGGTAATGAAATACCAGTTGAATCTTCCTTTGTGCTTTGCTCCCCGCTGCAGACTAATGTTACCGGACTTGTAAAATAAAACTGAAGCCCAGTGGGGGCAGGGAGAGAGGTGACAAAGGCTGTGGTGCAATAAAAGTGTGGGGACAGCAAAGTAGCAGCGGGGAGGGCCCGGCTCTCATCAGGTCTCAGACAGGAGCACAAGAAGAGTTGCTTGGGAGGGTTAAAACCTGCGAGGGGATTTAGTCTGGTTCGCGAGGTGAGGATGGGGGAAACATTTATAGCACTACAGGAGCCAAGAGGGAATCCCAAATTTGCTTTCCTACCCTTCCTGTCAATTCGGTCTCTGTCTGTGCTTGTGTGGATGTCCAGCATCCCACCAGCTCCTGCTCCATTCATTCACTGGGTCAGATGGATGTCACCGAGACATTTCTTACACTGTTCCACCGGACAATGCAGACAGACTTCGAGGCAGGCATGCCCCAATCCAAAACCATTCCCTAACAGGATCCCTGCCCATCCACCTGATTGCCACAACCACGAGGGTGATGCCAGAGCACGGGGCCACTGCAAACTTGTGTGCGAGAAAAGCTCCCGACTCTTTAATTCAGGGGAGGAAGCAGACTTACCTTAGAGACTCTGACCGAGCTTAGATCCCGCTGTGAGCAGTCTCCATGAAATAAACACGGAGTTCAAAGCCAGCTCGGGGCTCCTGACTTTGTTGCCGTCCTGTCAAAACTCGGCGGAGTTGCGGTGTCCGGTGCCGTGTGCGCGCGTAAGGCAGCGAGCTTTGACAGCAAGGCAAACTGGTCACATCAGCCAGATTCTGCTGGGTTTATATAGCTGAGCTGCAAATCCTGATCCTTGGCTCGTTCCACTGTAATAGGACGCCTGAAGGCATTTTTTTTTCAGTTTTGCTTTAAAGGAACAGCCTCTCTCTCTCTCTCTCTGGCGTGGCTTCTGAAAGGCACACACACACTCACGCTCGCACACGCTGTCATCCACAGGCACACACACACACACACACACAGAAAGAATTTGCATGCGATTTATGGCTAAAGAAGGAAACCCCCTGAACCATTCAAAAAGAAAGTCAGCTCAGGGCAAATGACTCAGAAAGCAGAATATTTTCCCCACAGCATCAGCAGAGTGCATTATCAGGAGTCTTAATCCCCTCACCCCCATTATTTTAACGTTGTGAAATAGTAGCAAGCTGACACGAAATCAGGAGAATCGCAAGCAGGGTTTAAATTTCAGGGACTCCTACAGAAATTAATGGGTTTAATGTCGATGTAAATAGAGCCCACCGCACTGGAATCAACTGCAAAATTCAGATTTGCACAAGCAGAGGATCTGGCATATTCCCATCTTTTCAAGCCTGTGATCCCTTTTGAATGCTTTTGCCCTCCTGCACTGAAGAGCCGCAGGCAGAAGTGTGGGGAATTCAAGAGAAAAGTGAGCAGAGTCGTAGCCTGAGTCTTTGTAAAAAAAAAAACCCTAAAAATAGGAGAGATAAAAGCCCCAAGAGGACAACACAGGAGGGATTCCCTTTCTTCTCAGATCAGATAAAAAGAGATTACGTGGCTGGCTGCGTGTAAAGATAACCCAAGCACTTTTGTGAGTCTCAGGGCTTCTCCTGCTTCCCGTCCCGGGGCTATCAGTGACACACAGAGCGCTCAGCTGGGACCTTTCCAGGGCTCTTTGTTGTCTCTGAGTACCCTTGAACCTGAGGCTTGTGGCAAAAAAAAAGAGAGAAGATCACAGTTAAAGGGTTCTCATTAGCACCGATTTTCCTCCTACCTGCCACCAAAAACCCGGCTCTCCCCTGCCTGTGCCCCAGCCCTCTGCGCTCTGGGTTTCTGCTTCCTTTGGGCTCTGCCGTTGCGGGGTGGTGGCAGAGGAAGAAAGAAGATTCATCTTGAACTTTCAGGTCTGTCTTCCAGGATAAAAGATGAAATCACTCTTCTGTTGGATGGTTTAGAAAGCAAGACTGACCCAAACATCTCCGAGGGCCATGAAAACACAAACCTCTGCCCCTGGGATCCTGCTCAGGAGCAAAGATGCTCACAAGGATAAAAGCTGATTGCCTGGGAATTTCGGATCACGTTCCCCTCTGAACACATCTCCTCCCAGCTGGCCTTTCCCTGGCTCCACGGGCTCATCACTTTACGAGGGAATGGCGTGAATCTGTGTCAGACAGAGTTCAGGCTGGAGAGCAGGGAAAGGTTCTTCCCCCAGAGGGTGCTGGGCACTGCCCAGGCTGCCCAGGGAATGGGCACGGCCCCGAGGCTGCCAGAGCTCCAGGAGCGTTTGGACAGCGCTGCCAGGGATGCCCAGGGTGGGGCTGTTGGGGGGTCTGGGCAGGGTCAGGAGCTGGGCTCAATCATCCTGTGTGTCCCTTCGAGCTCAGGATATTCCATGATTCTGTAGTTCAGGAATTTCTCCTTTTTGCTCCGTCACAGCACTACCAGGACAACTCAACCCACCCTACACACTTAGAAAGGGATGGGGGTAGCCCCGACCCTGAAATTCTGACTGTTTTAGAAGACCATAAAATACAGAGCTCTTTTGCTCACTGAACTACTTAAGTTTTCCTTGCTGTGGCTTTCATGTATAACATTGACCCCCTGTGTGCCTTCTCTTATCTCTGCTTGTGCCACTGAGCTCACCCCAAGTCCCTTCCCCGGCACACGGCGCAAATTTTAATCTTTTCTGAAAATGAAGTCCCATTTCCAACATCTGCATTAATTTTGTGACCTGCTGTGTTCCGTAACAGTCATGCCCTCAGGGAAGAAACGAGCCTGTGTTGGAAAGAGGGTCAGAAATGTCACTTAATTCCTGCTAAAGGCATTGGACCCTCCTTGAGTGCTGATTTCTTATAAGTTCATCCTGTTCTGGGCATCTCCACCAATCTCAAAGGCAGTGGGGTTGTTGAGTACAGTCGTGAGGAGGTCTCCAATTTTTGTGTGTCATTCTCAGAATCTTCTCCAGCTTCTCCAGCCCTGTCCCAATTCAGGGTGTGCAAGAACCCTGAGGTGGTTTGATCCCCACATGGGCCCTTCACTTAAGAGCTGCACTCAATCCTTGCCTGTCCCTTCCAGCTCAGAATATTCTGTGATTTAAGGGTGATTTTTAATTCAATGAAGGGCGTACTCAGGACCAAAACCTGCATGGGAGATGTAACACAATTTTTCCAATAAAATCAGAACTCAGGAAAAGACAGTTCCCCATACAATGACAGTTCCCCATTCCCTGCCTCTTATTTCAGTTGTTCTTTCACAAACATTTGAAAACACTTTATTTTCCTGTCCATACACACAAGTCTGCACAAGAGAAAGTCAAACTGTGGGAAGCAACTTGTGGGATTTATTTTGGGAGCATTTGCCAACGCCATTTTTTCCACCAACAGCTGCTGAATCAAAAGTTAAACTAATTTTTTCTCCAATAATTCACCACCCACTTACCTGACTTAAAAAAAAAAAAAGTGCCACGGGAGAGAAGTTCCAGGTAACAGTTCAGGCTTGTTCTTGTTTTATCTTTTTGGGCTCACCCATCCTTAATCACAGTCTGTGGCAAACATTGAACCATTGACTGAGTCAGAAACAAATGATAACATGAAAGAACAGGGAAAATGCATTTTAATCAGAAATTTGGCTCCAGGTTGTGATCTCTAACGAGCAGGACCAGCGCTGGGTTCTGTGCCCTGCGGTGCCCTCTTTCATTAAATAAATGTGGATAGAAATTGATTTTTTTTGAAATGAAAGGAACAGGGAGGAATTAAAAGAACACTGAGCTGAATATGCTGGAGTTTGTTGCTGTGGTTTTATGTGCTTGCTAGTCAGTGCTAGGGATGAAATTCAAAGATCTATGGAAAGGTATAAATGATAAATCTGGGAATGTATTGATATTTATAAAAGCCCCAAAGAGACCATATAATTGTTTGGGGAACTATTAATAAAATGCAAAAAAAAATCCTCATTAATACCTTGGGACAAAATTGTTACACCACAGGTAATTAGATTTAGTTCCAATTTAATACCTGTGCTGGTTCACCCAGCCCTAGGAATAATCTGCTTTGTAGCAGCACATTTGAGAGTGAAAGCTGCCCTGAATGTGAATTAACACCACCCTTGGTGGAGCCTGAGAATCTTTTGCCGTGCACAGAGTGCAGCCAGGCTCAGGAGCACGCAGACGGGAATGCAGTGAGGGATACAACACCTGAGACATGAACAACAAGGCTCCAACAGCTTTAGGAGCATTCAGTGCTTGTGGTGATGCCTTGAGAGGCCTCCTAAAAACAGAGACCAGACAAGAATAAGGGAATAAAGGTCGGTGTTTATTTGAAAGGCCTTCAAAGGTACCCCTGGGGAGCCAGAGGCCACTGCCCAGATGGGCCCCGAGATGGACGACAGGCCACGAGTTCTTCACACTTTTATAGGTTTGGTTCATCTGCATATCAGGGTTAATTCTCCAATTATAGCTTCAGTTTAATGATGTAATTTCCCCTCAGCTTGCCCCCCTCTCAGAGGCTTTTTGGTTTGTACTTTTTGGGCCTAGGACGGTCTGGGTGTCCTTGGAGAGCAGGCCCGGAGAGGCTTTGTTTACACACCAGGCAATGCAGGATTTGAAAAATATAAAAGTTAAAACCTAAGGCATCAGTGGCTGAAAGGAAATGTATTTATCAGAGAAAATGCATGTTAGCATGGAATCACACAGTCACAGAATATCCTGAGTGGGAAGGGACCCACAAAGATTATCCAAATCCCAGCCCTGGCCCTGCCCAGACCCCCCAACAACCCCACCCTGGGCATCCCTGGGAGCGGTGCCCAAACGCTCCTGGAGCTCTGGCAGCCTCGGGAATGTGAGCACAGAGCAGGACAGAGCACAGCCTGGGGACAGCCGGGCCAGGAGCCTGAAAACAGCCCCAGCTGAGTCCCAAGGAAATCATCCTGCTGAAAAGAACTCATCTAATGGCAAGAGGAAGATGAAAAATCAAGATTTAAAGAGAGACAGGGCTGATCCTTGAGGAGATTTAAAGATCCTTTCCGTGCTCCATTCTTAAGACTGATGATTTTAGGTCAGTTTCTGGAGATGTTTTGATCCTTTCTCACTGAGTATCCTTTCCCTACATTTTCTCTCTTTCCAGACCATATCCACAAGATTTCACTGGCACAGAATCAAGATCAAAATGCTTTTGTCTTTCCACCTGCCTTGCCTTCATTCCTTTGCAGCTGTAGCCAAATACAGCTCAGTTAATTGTGGCTCATATTGAGCAATATTCTGGCAATCCTGCTCCAACTCTGGCTCTGGGATTACCACCTTATCTGCTACTTCTCTGTTGATATCCCAGGAATTTGCAGAAAACCATTTGCTGCTTCTTATTTGACAATTATTTGCAAACAAACTGATTTTTATGAGACCATTCCCTCAACGCCATTAAACAAGGCACTTCAGGTTACTTCCCCAGAAAACATCTCAATTGTTGCTTTAAATACCTATTTACAATAATTCATGTTATTTCTACACTAATGTCCCCCCTTCCTTGATGTGATGACTCAAACAGAATGAGGACTTCCAAGCACTGCAGACTTTTGGCCACTTTTCCAGTGAAAACACTCATTTATATAATTATATAATTGATATATTTATAATTTCTGTTATTATAGATTGATAATCCTTTCCCAAATATTATCAGCACTGGTCAGACCATATTCAACCATATATAATTATATAATTGATATATTTATAATTTCTGTTATTATAGATTGATAATCCTTTCCCAAATATTATCAGCACTGGTCAGACCATATTCAACCATATATAATTATATAATTGATATATTTATAATTTCTGTTATTATAGATTGATAATCCTTTCCCAAATATTATCAGCACTGGTCAGACCATATTCAACCATGCTGAAGCCAACATTAATTTGGGGATGGATTGATCCCCAAATTGCAACCCATGTTAAAAGGTGGCCACTGGTTTGGGATCAGAGAATGCAGAAGCTCATTCCTAACCCTGGGGAAGTCTGACCTAAATAAAGTGCAGAGACTGAAGGTGCAAGTTTACAGCTGCTGCAGAAGTAAAAACTGCTAAGTCAAGGCCTCATAGTGTTCACTAATATATTAAATATCACACCAAACACTATATTCCAAAGAAAAAATACCCGACAATTTTGGAATTTTTAAGAGGTGATCTCCAGAAAGGAGAAGGAAATTTCCTCTATTATTTGTATTTATTATTTGTACCAAGGCATTTCCCAAGGGCTGCATTTGTTCCCTAAATGAAGAAATAGGAAGCAGCTGTTGGGGAGCAGATCCACAGGGGCTGTGCAGTGCCTTCAGCCTCTCCAAAGAGCTGAGAATGTCCTGGCTGTGATGCCTGAAGTGGCCACCTAAAACCAGAGGCCAGACAGGAGGAAGGGAATAAAGGGAGGTATTTGTTTGAAGGCCTTCAAAGGTACCCCTGGGGAGCCAGAGGCCACTGCCCAGATGGGCCCCGAGATGGACGACAGGCCACGAGTTCTTCACACTTTTATAGGTTTGGTTCATCTGCATATCAGGGTTAATTCTTCAATTATAACCTCAGTTCATGATGTAATTACTCCAAGTTTGGCCCCCTTCAGAGGCTTTTAATTTACACATTTTGGGCCTGGTGTCCTTGAAGAGCAAACCTGGAGAGGTTGGTTATGTCTGACCAGTGTGAGAGAACAGCAGCTGACAGGGCACAGGAAACTTCAGAGTTCCACACCAGGCAGTGAAGGATTTGAAAAATAGAAAAGTTAAAACCTAAGGCATCAGCTGTGTTTGGTCGCCTGGGAAGGCCACAAGCTTAATGACAAACAAGCAGTAACTGAGCAAATACTGGTGTTTAATAAAGATATTTCCAGCTCTCTGATCGCATCAGTGGGAAGAAGCTGTGGGACACCTGAGAGTGGGGCCAGGGGACCTGGGTGCCATCTGAACTGGCGACCTTGATCCTCTCTTTCCCTGATCCATAAAATAAAAGTCCTTTTATTTTATCAGCGTGCATCAGCACACTGATAATCACCAGACAAAAAATGTGTTGTTAGTGATATCACAAACATTTACAAAGATAATCTCTGGGCAAAACTCCCTCGAGAAAAAATCCAAATAAAAAGAATAAATAGACAGTGACGACTATGCCAGTACAGAAATAGTTTCCATGCAAACTGCTGGTGTCAGACTCAGTGATACAGAGGCACTTTTTGGCTTTTATCATGCTTGCAGTAGATTTATTAGAAGTTTATGAGACAAAATATGGCTTTGGCAATGCACCAAGTATGAAAAATTACAGGGAAGAGAACATCAAACTGCTGAGGACTGAGGGAGAAAGTGAAACTCGCTCTGTGGGGTGGTGTAAAGATTTATCAACTCATTAGCATCACTCCTAAGTGATTAATCCATAGATGGCACAGACAAAACAACCCAGCTGCAGTAAAGGTTTTATCCTGTGCCACTCCAATTTGTACCCTCTAACTGCCTGAGTTCATAAAAATGCTCAAGTGCTCCTATGCATCCCAAAATACTTACATGCACATGACTGCAATCATGTTTTAAAGATTGTTAGTGTCAAAATTGCAGTTAATCATGTTAAATATATCCTTAAATGTCTTGCAGGCACAGTTTCCCTACTGAAGCTTGAGTAAGGAAAGCAGCAAGGTGAAAATCCATAGTTCTTATCCATTCCAGAAGAAACAAGTTCCATATGATGAAAATCAGCATGTGCCCCACAGGGAAGAGGATTCCTGCTGCTAATGAAGGTCAAAGGGTGGATAATTACACAGCACAGACAGATGTGAGCACACCTGAGCACCCATTTGATAGAAAACGTGATGCAAACCCACAGAATCCCAGAGTGGTTTGGGTCGGAAGGGACCTTAAAGGTCATCTCACTCCAGCTCCCTGCCTTCCACCAGGCTGCTCAGAGCTCCATCCAGCCTGGGCCCTTCCAACCCAGACCCATCTGGGATTCCATGGTTTTTATTCCATTCAGTAAGAGCAGAAAGGACCTGTCTGTCTGTCTGTCCTTTGAGTAGAAAGAAAAATCTCCCCCAGAAGGAAGCTGTGGGTGCAAGTCCTGAGAATCTCAAGGTGTGGTTGAGAAGAATCCCAAAATAACTCCAAACCTGTTTGTGTTGGCCTTAGCCACTGAACTCTCTGGTCTTCAAAGCGTATCCTAAAATTGTTTTAACGTGTTAAATCATGGTCACAGATTAGAAAAATAGAAGGGATATTTAACACCCCCCTATCCAGCAGATAAAGTCATCAGGGAGAATTGGGAATGTGGCTGGTGGAGAACTGAGCTCTGCTCTGCCATTCTCAGCCTCTGCAAGCAGCAGAAGGTGAGGGGGTCCCAGAAAGAGCAGAGAGGAGGAGCCAGCAGAGCTGTGTGAGCACAGCACAGGTACAGCAGTTTTGTGTGAGACTTGGCACTGATCTGTTCATTTCCAGGGAAGAACCAAACTCTGGATGCAGAACCTCAGGTCTGTGAGCAACATCCCGGGAGCAGGGGGAGGGGGCTGGGTGGAACAATAGATGCATATCATTAAAATATAATTTTGGCTTCCTCAATTACTATCAGGGAGGTTTTTACAGCTACATTTTCCTTCCTGATTATTTCCTGACTGCTTGATAATACAACAAAAATCATGGTCAAGGAAAAGCAGACTTGTGGGAATTTCCACTGGATTTCCCAGCTTAATCTTGATTTTGAGTGGAAGATTCTAAGAAGTTTCTCTCTCCTCTCTGTTTGTTATCCCAGTTTTCCCCTGCCCATCTGGGATATCCCATCCAAGTTGTTAAATATTGGCAAGAGCCAGCTCATGATCATCCCCCCTCACTCACAGGAGCCCTCAGAAATGTGGGGACTGAGGTAGCTGCTCCTCTCCGGGTGTGAAGAGAGGGGAGCACAGTCCTCCCAGCCCAGATCCTGGTGCTGCCCAATTTATCCGGGATTTCTATGGGATCAGCAAAGGCAGAGGAGCTGCTGTCTCTTCCCAGAGCTCTGACCCCATTTCCCTGGCTGTGAGGGGGACTCAGCTCGCTCTGCCCTCCCCTCACTGCTCACTGCTGAGGTCCCATCACCAAACCAGACCAAAGGAGCAGAGGGAGCCCTTTTTTCCTTGCCTTTTTCCCCAGCATTTCCGGAAGGAGCCCGGACACCTCTGCTCATATCCTGAATTTGGCTTCTTCTGGGACCGAAGGGAAACCTCAAAGCAGATGGGATTTAGCTTACTTACATTCTCTGTAGCTAACTCAGATTTTATTAAACACAGCTGTAATCCCAGACTTCTTCAGATGCGTGAGCTCACTGCTGACGTCGCTCCCGGGCCTTTGGAAATCCAGGCCTAGCAAGAATTTTGAGGGAAAAAAAAGAAAAAAGAATAACGAGACAGAGATTTTGTCATGAATTTGTCATGAATTGAGCAGAAAAATGTAAGTTTGTAACTGAGCCCAGGCCAATCCTTTTGTTCTTCACATCCAGCTTAGACTGAGAGCAGAGCCCCTCAAATAGAAAGAGAAAAATATACACCAGGCTAAACTAGGATGAGGCTTGACTGACTTCTCCTTTTATCAGCAGCCTTCCCTGCATTCTCCAAACCCCAGCAGCACCCTGTGAGCTCCTCACAAGCCTGGGGCTCTCTCAACATCAACAGCACAAGAGCAGATTTAGTTAGAACTTTCTGTCTTGCTCATAACCACCTTTCTCAGGCCAGATTTATCTCTGTTTCAGAGCCAGCAAATAAAGCAAACCTCCATGAGAGAATAATCCAGATCACTGCACATTTAAAGGAGGTTGATTTTATGACAGCGCAACAATAGACATCATGTAAGCTGCTTTTATTCTGAATACAATCCTTTCACCCCCATATTTTTGGAGTGCCAGTGGTATGAGAGCATTGCACAAATACTCCTCCTAAACTTCATTTACAGTGTTGAAGCTGACTGAATGCACAAGTTCTGTCACAAGAGAACAGACTTCTTCATTTCCCTGCTGATATTGCAGATTGGTATCAATAATTTAATAACACCTTTGTTTTCAAAATGACCAACACAGAGCAGAAAAGTCTTGTTGTTGTAAAGGGGTAAATAATATAGTAAAATAAATGTAATATATAATATATAATAATATATAATAAAATAAATAAACTTTTTTATTGTCCTTAACAAATGGTAACTTCTTTCTATTATAAAGTAGCACACAACTAAAATGTGGATCTAACAAAGAAAAAACCCGTTCCTGCTGCTGCAAATAAGATCTCTAATTTAATTTTTCCTCTCCAGAACAGCCCTGATTTGTTAGAGTGCAGTTAAGTTTTTCATCTAAAATAATTTTTAGGACAAACATCTGCCTACAAGGGGTTTTAGTACCATTGTTGTTTTAAACTGCATTTATTCTGGCAAAGGCAGTGCCTCCCACAAGGCTAAAACTGATGTCTGGAGATCAGAGAGAAGTCAGAACCTCCATAGGTATCAAATTCCAAATATTTTATTTCTCCCTTAAAAGCTTTTTACAGAGCCCATTGAGCAAGGAGCTTTGGAAGCTCTCGTGTCGCAGCCAGGGCTCTACTATCCCAAAATGATCGTGTCCAAGATCGCTCGTTACAGTCAGGAAGTGATTCCATTCTGTAAAGCCAACAAAAGATACTCCCATGTCATGAATTCCAGTCAATTATAGCCAAATTCAGCCCATGGCCTCCTACTGTAGTTTTCCACAACCTCAACATGGTAACAGCAAAGTTTGTATCTCACTATGTGTTGCTAAATAAAAATAAACTACCAAAAAAAAAGGAGCAGTGGGGTGGGAAACTCGGAATTCAACACATCAGGAGTCTGGGATTTCAAACTGGCTTTCGGCCAAGCTTCAGGAGCACTTGGGGACTTCACACATATTTCTCTGATAGTATTATGACTTCTGTTTTTATTTTATTTATTTCTTTTTTTCTTCTGTCTACACGAGCGGCGTCTGTTCCCAATTTGCTGTGTAATGCAGTGACCCAGGGTTTTGAAACATCCCCTGGCACAGAGTCCCCACTCCCAGTGCTGCTGGGGACACTGGTGGCTCTGACTTCAGGGACCAACCATCCCCGAGCCCCCAGGGCAACCCTGGCAGGGAGGAAACCCGAGCAGACTCTCTATAGGTCCGCCCCAGGCCGAGGGGGAAGCGAGTGAGGACACATTTTCCACACTATAGCCAGAGGCCCATCTTACGGGAAATTTCAGTCAGTAAAAGCAAAATGTTNGGGCTGGGGGCTTCCTTTCCCAAGGAAAGGCTCTGTCCTCCTCTCTAGGAGCCCACCTCCGAAATTTGGGCATTATAAAGAACTGCCAAACGGGGCTGGGGGCTTCCCTTCCCAAGGAAAGGAACTGTCCTCCTCTCTAGGAGCCCACCTCCGAAATTTGGGCATTATAGGGCAGTGAGCTGGAGCATTTCAGATCCTCAATGGAATAAATTCTGTGAAGCAGAGGATGCTCAGCCCCAGCGAGTGCCCACAGGAGCTGTTCAATCCCTGCTCTTCCCTCAGGTGAGGCAGCACAGAAAGGATCCCCAGAGCCAGAAGGGACCTTCCCTGCCTGTGCCCCATCCCATCCCTGCTCCCTGACCTCAGGAACTCCGGGAAGGGCTGCCAGGGGCAGACTAACCCTTGCTGCACCAACTCTGCCTCCAGCGCAGAGCCAGCGGTGTGAGCACATCATCACTCACTTCAACACTCACATTGAGGAGGCTGAATAAGGGTTGTGAATGAGTCAAGAGTGTGAGCAGGTATAAGCAAGCCCATGTCCTGTTTAGTGGAGGTGTCACAGTCCTACAACACTGGAAAACATCAAGGTAAGAAGCTCCTCGGGAGGCAGCCAGACAAGGAATTGGGAAAAATATAAAATACTTGCTTTTTATTCCCTAGGGCTCTCAGTTGTGAGCTGTGTGTGTTTAAAGACATTACAATTGAGGAAGGACAGCGTAATAGAATTTATTCCTTTCAGCAGCTGGCTCAGACAGCAGAGATTTGGATTCAGGGGGATTCAGATCCAGAAATGAGATTTAATAAGTACAGAGAGAGTAACAAGCAGTGCCTCAGTGAAGCAATTTGCATCTCCAGGCTAACGGACACTTGAGGAAGTTGTTAAAATATAATCTTGGAAGTGACTCTTGGCACCTGTGCCTGTTCCAGCGCTGTGGTACAGACGAACAAAATAACCAGCAGGAAAAGAGGAAAAAATTATTTTACATTCTTTACATCGACTGACAGACAGAAGCAAACAGCCCAGTACTGAGAGCAGGGAACATACAGAATGTTCTGGGTTTTCCAGCCTAACTCATGTCCTGTCCAGAAGCTGACTGCAAAGGATGCAGTTGGTGTAAGAGCAATATTGAGAGGAGCAACAGAAGTCTTTCAGGATTTCTCTTCTGAAAGCAATCCAAGCAATTAATACTTTCTGTATGATGTATAAAAAAATAAAAGAAAACACACACACACAAAAAACAAAAACAAAAACAAACAAACAAACAAACAAAACCCAGAGAAAAAAACCAACAAAACTTTCCCTTTCTGCTTCCAGTCCTTTTCACCTCGGTTTTGTTTAAGCACACTTTGCCAAGGTGAGGATGAATGGGATGCACTTACTACAACGGGAATTTTCTCTCCAGACTCTGGACTGAGGGAGTTCTCTCAAGGCAGCCCTCAAAGTGAGCTATTTGTTCCATAATTAACCATTTCAGAGACGCTGCCTGGGCTGCTGTCTAGACCTGTGCTGGCAATTCCCATTTCCTTGCGGGGTCTAATGGAGTTGCTCATGTATCACATGTCTTTTATTTCATTTTATTTTTTTAACCATGAAATTAAATCTCTTACCTCATTAAAGAAGAATCTGATGAAAGGCAGATCTATTTCAGGGTGAGTTGATATATTTACCACAATGGTCTAGGACTGCCTGACCTCCAGGTTGCTGAGATTTAATGTGGGAGCTACAATAACTCCAATGTTTTAACTGGGCAGGAAGAGGCTGGGAGGAAGGAGAGCACTCAGGAGCAAATTCTGCTCTTAAGGGGGTGTAAATCAAAAATAGCCTGGCTGAAAAAACATGTAGTTACTCAGGTTTTGATTGGTGTAAATGAGTTTTGCCCCTGAATGACAGGTCAAGAGTTTGGGAGGAGGAGAGGAAGTGGTTAATGTTTCACCTCGCTGTAAAAAGCCAACTGTGTCAATAGACTGAATTCCACCTGGAGACAGAAACGTTCTGAGTGTGGTCAAATTTGCCATCAGAAATGCAGAGGTGCAGCCTCCTGTACAGAAGGAGGAAACACAAGGCCAGACATAATTTGTTGCTGGGGTATTTTTTTACCTCGGGAGTATGAATAACGGGATCATTGAAAATGCGGCTCGGAGACCCTCAGGACTCGGGGTGTGCGATTCTCAAATTCCTCCCCAGGTTAATGGGTCTGTTTGGAGAAATGTCAACAATCTGGGCCTTTCTACAAAGCTTTCTCCAAATGCCCCCTGGCAGCTTGGCTTGGAAAGCAGGCTGAGCACAGCAGGACACCCGGCTCTCCTCGGAGACCCAGCGTAATTTGAACAGTTTCTTGTCCTTTCTAAATGCAAACTGCACCGGAGGTTTTGAGGGCTGCATAAACATGACAGTGAGTTGTTTTTCCAGAGATGGAAGTTCCTGATCACAGACACATCCTGAAGTCAAATATAACAACCATTTCCATTCTCCTGGCAGCAAAGGATATGAGGTGACACCCCCAAGGTCACGCAAGTCTGAGACCGTGCACACCACCATGTTAGAAACCACTGGGCTCTTCCTGTGACTTCCCTGGATAATCATGGAATATCCTATCTTGTGACTTAACTGTCCCTCTTACCAGATCCTGGCATCATTATCCACAGAAACAACGTTTTCCAGGAGCAAAGGCCTACATTCAAACCAGCAGGGTTAAGGAGGGAAGGAGCTCTTAGAAATCAACTCAACATCTCTGTCATCCTCAGATCCAGCAGCTCTCCCAGCAATCCCTGGACCCTCATGCCCTGGACAAGCCTGCCCAGGATGTGCAGGTGTCACCAGACTGCTGCCAAAATCTGGTTGGAGAAACATCCTTCCTCGTTCATTTTACACTCTTTGTGCAGTCCAGCCCCTCTGATTCCTCCTGCCTGCAGTGGAGATGAGAGGTAGAGGAGCAGGTCCTTGGTACCTCCTGCCCCCTCAGCCATTTGTCTCCTCATTCAGCCTGAATTTGGGATCCAGGGAAAAGGTCACAAACAGCTTGTGAAGGTGTTCATAACCTATCACGATCACACAGAGCTCTTGCAAACAGCTGCAGCCTCTTTATCTCCTTTAACAGACAGGTAATATGGTTTGATGTCCAGGCAAAATGCAATTTTAAAATGCTGAGAGCAGCTGATGCCAGCTGGTTTTGGACTGGATGTGAATGGGTGTGAAGGCACAGAAAACCAAGTTTCCATACAGACTATTTACTAACATTTGCCTCCCATCCCAGGTGACACTGAAGGTGTGTTTTGGATCTCAGGAGAGTCTGAAGCCCTTTTTGAGCTCCACAGAGCTGAGGAGTTCTTGAGCCAAGGTTGAACTGCTCTCCCAGCACTGACCTGCAGTACAGACATCCCCAAAGGCTCCATAGAAGTGTCTGGCTCTTTCAAATAAAAAGAGAAAATAAAACCTGAAGGTACTTGCCAAATACCAGAGACTCCTAGCAAGTGAAATATTTTCGGGAGTGACTTTTGGGCTGCGCTTTCCCCTTTTGCCAGGGCTCAGGCTGCACCTTCAGCTCTGTGTGGGCCAGAGCAGGCAGGACAGCTCTGCACTGGGCACAGTCCTGTCTGATTTCCAGGGATTTTCCACTTCCCACAAGTGTTCCTGCCTGGCTGGGGTGACTTCCCTTGAGTTACTGAGCACTTCCAAACACACTTTAAGCACAGCAGAAAGGAACATGACAGCTGAATTGGGGACTGCTAATAAATACGGATTTTTTTTTAAAGCTCTGAACAGATTGTAAAACTCATCCCTTTTTATCAGCTAAGAGAAGAATATAAATTACAGAGCAGCAGAATTTTTCTAAGAATCTTTGCTGTGGAAAAACTTGCAGAGACATGGAAATTCTTTGTATTGACAGTTAGTGAATTCTTTTGAGACCTGGAACATCAGCTCCTTCACAGAGGCTCCCAGGTGAGCCCTGCCCTAGAATAACAGGGATCTTTGGCCTTGCAGCTGTGTGATCTCTGCTGGAAAGGGTCCTGTTCACACACCCTGATACATTTTTGGGGTGAAGTTGCACAGCAAAATGTAGATAAAAGCTCCTATGCTGCTGTCCCACCAGTGACTCAGATAAAGGCTGTGATAAGGAGGTGGTGGTGGGGACTTGGCTACAGCTGGAGATGCCTTTGAAAGTCTGCTGGAGACTGTGACTGTCCAGTGCTAAAATCTGACCTTATTTTAATACCATTTATTATTCATGCCACCTGTTTTAAAGCTTACTTGGAAATTCTTCCCTTTGATGGTTTTGTTTGCCAGCTCTTTGTTTTGCTGGCTGGTGTGAGGACAGAGAGGACAGGTGAGCTCTGAACGAGTTCAATGCAGACTCCTTTCAAAGCAGTTGAAGGTCCCCAAGGTAAGGGCACAAATGACATCCACAGGCACTCTGCCTATGGAAAGTCTGTGAATTTGTGACAGAAATCCCTCCATCGTTTAAGTGGGCAATGAATCACAAAATAACAGAATGGCTCGGGTTGGAAGGGACCTTCCAGATCATCCAGTGCCACCCCCTGCCATGGGCAGGGACACCTTCCACCATTCCACCAGCCCAGGTCCCGTCCAGCCCGGCCTTGGACACTTCCAGGGATCCAGGGGCAGCCACAGCTTCTCTGGGCACCCTGTGCCAGGGCCTCCCCACCCTTCCTTTCCATATATTTAATCCAAACTTATTCTCTTTCAGTTTGAAGCCATTCCCCCTTGTCCTGCCCCTCCAGGCCCTTGTAAATTGTCTCTCTCCATGTTTCCTGTTGGCTCCTTCAGGCCCTGCAAGGCCACACTGAGGTCACCCCAGAGCTTCTCCTCTCCAGGCTGAACAATCCCAGCTCTCCCAGCCTTTCCTCCCAGCAGAGCTGCTCCATCCCTCTGATCCCCCTGGTGCCTCCTCTGGGCTCTCTCCAGCAGCTCCAGCTCCTTCCTGTGCTGGGCCCAGGGCTGGGGCAGCTCTGCAGGTGGGGTCTCACCTGAGCACAGGAGCACAGGGGCAGAATCCCCCCTTTGCTGCTGCCCATGCTGGGGCTCAGCCCAGGGCAGGGGGTTCAGGGCTGGGGCAGGTCCAGCTCTCCCCCACAGCACCCCCAGGTCCTTCTCCCAGGGCTGCTCTCAATCCCTTCGTGTCCCAGTGGTCTCCCTTCCATAACTCTGGAACTCACTCAGATTTCAAATGTATTGACAAACACAGCTTTGCTCCCCTTACACTGCCTGACCAACGTTTACTGCAAGCCAGTGTCTGGCAGACAATCCTGTACCACCTTCAGTTCAGGATTCCCTTGCAATAAGGAGAGGGGATGTGGGATTTTATTTACACCTTGTGAGCTCCAAAGTAGGGTAAATCCTGGCAGGATATTGCTCAGTGTCATGGGGTCAAGCAGCAGCAGGCAAAGTGATCTCATCAAAGGCATCAAGTCTAGCTCTTGGAGACATTTGGATGCAGAGGCTGATTGGGGGACTGATTTCATTTTGCAGGAATCCCAGCTATAAACAGATTAGCAAATTATTGTGACAGACAGTGAGCCCTCCGTGAGAATGTTTACCACTGACTTCCACAGGCCAGGCTCTGGCCAAGCCCTTCGTCCAGCCAGTCCAGACTTCCAGGAATCAGCTGCTGCTCAGGAAGGTGCTGCAGGACAGACTGGGAGCTGAAGGATGGCTGTGGAAAAGTGGCAGGGGTGGAGGGGGGTGACAGTCTTTCCACACTGTCATTGCAAGAATCAATTCTGGAAGCCAGGGGACACCACGCCAAGGAGTTGAACACATCTGGAACTGCAGGGGGGCAGCCAGGAGAGCCTGACAAATGGATCTGTACCCACAAACCAGGCCCCAAAGGTGCCAGGCTGGAGCTGTGTGAGGGAAGATATTTGGTTTGGGTTTTATCTACTTCAGGTTGTCGTGGCAGCTTTTTCCTGCAGAAAGATATCAAAGTGTTGGAGTCGCACAGTGAAGGATGGAAATATTTGTGGAGGTAGTTTCATAAGGGAGAAAGAATAAATATTCTGTGATACAAATCTTATTGTTCCTGTTGTAGAAAACAGCATAAAATCCTTCCTGCAATAGGTCAGGGCTAAGTTTGAAAGTTGTACCTGAAAAACAATGAATTGTGCACTGATGTTGCTCCTTGCCTTTCCAAAATCCTCTGCCTGATGCCCACACTGGGACATAAAAAAGGGTGTCCATGACAGAGCCAGGAGCAGCCAGACCTCCTTGCACCCAGGAGGATCCTCAGGCAAACCAAATCCTTCATCCCTTCCCAAGGCTGCACTGGAATGTGGCTTCTGGGCAAGGCAGAACTAGAAAGAAAACTTTCTTTGGAATGGACATATCTGGGAAAAAACCATTTCAGCTTTTCAAAAAGGAAAAAAACCAACCCAACAATCCTTTCCCAACTTTTAAGTTAAAAGCTACTTTTTCCTAATGACTCATGGTATCTGTCAGAGCCTGAGCTTGCAGACTCACATTCAGCTACAACCACATCATGAAATCTGCTGCACTGGTGTCACGTTGGCTCAGTGGGGCCACAAGCACCAGCCTGAAGGAAACTTATGGATTCTTAGAGCCAGCAGGGGACAAATGCATCACTGACATCAAACTTCTGCCCTCGACAAACCCAAACTCTTCCTCTAATTCTTCAGTACACTCGTATCAACACAGGAATAATCCTCAGCCTGAAATGAGCATCTACATCACTGCAAAGCTGTCTAGAGTTTCAGAAAGGTATCAAAAATCCAGGGAAGGATATAAATTTCACTGGCCCCAGATATGCCTCATGAGCCTCAGCTGTGTTTGCCCTTTCCGTTATTATTAATGCCAAGTAACAGTGCATTCCCTACCAATGATGGCTGTGTTCATAAATATTTACAACTGGCTGAATGAAATCATACTTTGTTCCATCCACCCATCTACACTTAAGTGTGTCAGAGAGCCTAAACTATTGCCCTGCCAAGCGCAGAGAGCTCCATGAAATATAAAGCAATGTGCTTCCACTGTGCTCAAAGAGAGTTCAGCCAATTTCCCCCAGCTGCAGATCTGGCTTTGTGTGTGTTTCACATTTAGGACCTCACCACATCACTTGTTTCCTTGGTGTCCTGTGAGAGCTCCAGAACCTGCTGTGTCTGGCCCAGTTGCTGAGGTTTTCTCCTGGTTTAGTTAAAAATGCTCCCCCTGAATTCAGTGACCCCTTTTGAGTGTCATGCCTGGAGCTTTCTCCACAGGCACAGCTCAAACACAGCCCAGGATTAACCTTTTGGCCCAGGGCTTTAGGGATTTTGCCCACAGATTATTTACAAATGGAAGAGAACTTTGGGATGGGAAGAGGAAAGCTCTGAATCTGCTCTCATTTCACCTTCCTCACAGAAAGTTAAACAGACCGTAGGTCTCATCGCTGATTCCACTGCAGGAGCAGCAGCCAGGTTTTTTCTTACAATATCTAGAGACAATGAGGCTCTGCCCTTCTCAGTTCTGTCTTGTATTTCTAATTTCTGATAAGACTGAATTTCTTTTTTTTTAATACAGCTATTAAATATAAATAGAGTCATGTAATTTCAGCAGCTCCTCCAGTTGCTGCTTCTTTGTGTTTCTGCCCACTGGACACTGAAATTGCCATTTAATGAAGGTTTTGGCTTGCTGCACTTACTCTCATTGATCCTGAATGTAAATAAAGTTTCAGCTTGTTGGATTCCAGTTGAAAGTGTGACACAATATTCTGTTTCATAATATTCAGAGAGGGGAAAAAAAAAGAGAGAAATCAAGAGAAGGAGTTCTCAAAAAGACCAAGAGAAGAGTAGTGCTGGAATTCCCTGAACCAAATCTGCTGCCTTTCCAAGAAAAAGCTTTACCCTAGAAGGGGCCACTCATTTTCATGTGTATCTATCCCTTGCCTTGCCTTGACTTTCAGATAAAAGTATTTCTCTGTTATTCCCTGCTGCGGTAACCCAGCTTCCCAAGATTTAGATGAAAGCTCCTTCAGAGAATGGCATGCTACATCTTCAGTGTACAGATTTTACCCATTTCAGGTTTACTTGTGCTTTCTTCGTTGCTTTTCCTTGTTAAATCAAAAGGTGAAACAGATCAATAAAACAGAATATATTAAATATGATCGAAGTTCAGAGGGATGCAGAAAGGCAGTCTTGCAATAAATGCCCTGATAACCCCCAAGACACAGAAAAATGATTTTGTATTCTTTGTGCCTGAGTTTCCTCATCTGCTGATATCTGTCCTTTATTTCTTCCAACTTTTCAGGTCCTCCATAATGCAACAGATTAAAGCAGAGCCTGTAGTAAGACAAGTGACAAATAAAACCAGTGGAATTGAGGGCAGAATTAGACCGAGATTGTTCAGCAAATTCGCTTCAGCCCAGTTCTTATGTACAAGGGATTGAATCAGAATTAAGTTCAGTGTCAAAAAGAAAGAACTAGCTCTATAAACGCCCATTTTCCACAACCCTGGGGTTTAGTGACACATTCACACGTGGTAGGAAAAGCAGGACACTCCTAACCGCACACACAATTCCAGCCCGTCCCTGCCACGGGTGTGTTGGAACAACTCCTCAATGTCCAGCTCCTGTGAGTATTCCCAAGGCATTCTGAGGTGGAGAGGAGCAGGAGGAGGAGGAGGCAGCTCCCTGGCTGGCCTAGCACAGCCTCTCCATCACTTTCCTCTCCCTGTTTGGAGGGAATGGGAGCTTCCCAAACACTCAGGAGAGGCCATAGGTCCCAAATCCCCTCAGTGATTCCTGCTCCCTCCCCACACCCCCCTGCCCCGTGGGAGCTGGGTTTCTGCAGAACCCGCAGGGTTTGTTATTTGCCCTGCAGGTTTAAAGCTGCTGCGAGGAAGCCCAGGGGATGTTGAGCAGAGCTGTTCCTTTCCTGTCAAAATATGTAAACATGGACAAATATGGGGCCTGTCTGGAGAACATCAAAGTCAAGTCACACTTAGCCCAGAGCTGGGGGGACTGAAGTGTGAAAGAGTTCTTGTTTTACATTGCTGCTGGGAAACGTCACCAGCCCGGGCTTGGAGCATGTCCTGGCTGGGATTCCACAGCCTCAGCCTCAGTCCTTCTTCTTCTTCGAGCTGCCTGGAGCCTGATTGTTTCAACCTTTTGTTTGCTTTAAAGTGTCCTGTGCTGCTCTTCNAGAAATTACCAGGCTCCAAGAAACTTCAGAGTTACACACCAGGCAGTGCAGGATTTGAACAATATAAAAGTTAAAACCTAAGGCATCACAGCTTTTATAGACTACTTACATGAGGAAGATCTGCAAGAAAAGCTCTGCTTGGATTTAAACTTTTCAAGGATACAACATCCTACAGTCCAAGTACACTGCACAGCTTTTGGGATTTGGGGCCACATCTCTGTGCTAATACAGCACAGCAGATTTTGGGGAAGCCATGCTGAGTAACAAGCTGGTCTTCCCTCATTATTTCACCATTTTGAGTTGCCCTGGCTATTTTAAAAGACCTGCCTGGGGTTTCCCATACCAGAGCTGACCTCCAGGCTGCCCTTTCGCTGTGATGGCACAATAATCTCTAATTGCAGGCCCTTGAGAAAATCTTGTAAGAACATTACGGACCATTCTTGATCAGCTTTCCCTCACCCGGTTCAAAACACTTGACTCAGTGATTCAGCTGCAAAAATCAGCTAGAACCCTCCACAGCTTCTTTTTACAGCAGCAAACCTGAATCCACACACCACATCTTCCCTCCAGATGGGGAATTCCTTCTCTCCAAAGGTCTTTTTAAAGTGTAAATTGGCTGTTACTTTATAAGAAGAAGAACAAACTGCTTTCCTTTGATCCTATCTAAAAACAAATTATTTTTCCCCACTGTGCTGGTGGGCTGCTGCACCTAGCAGGTATATCTGGCCATCAGCGACATTATTAATTCTCTGCAGGAGTCCAGACCCCTCTGACGGAAGAGTCGGGCTCTCTACAAATCCTCAGTGGGCAGGATGGACAGAAAAATCCCCTCTGACAATTTTGTCAAAGCTCTATTAGAANGTGAAAGAGTTCTTGTTTTACATTGCTGCTGGGAAACGTCACCAGCCCGGGCTTGGAGCATGTCCTGGCTGGGATTCCACAGCCTCAGCCTCAGTCCTTCTTCTTCTTCGAGCTGCCTGGAGCCTGATTGTTTCAACCTTTTGTTTGCTTTAAAGTGTCCTGTGCTGCTCTTCTTGAAACATCCCACGCCCTGCATGCCAGATGCTGCTCGTCCTGCTCTGCTGGCTGCAGGCACATCCTGGCCTCGTGGAGAGGGGAGGAATCGCTGCTTTAATGTCACACAGGACAGAGACAGATGAAGTGGCCACACGATGCTCCCAAACTGTGTGGGGATCCACACAGAAACATCTGCTGCTGTCTCAGTCACTCCAACATCCAAACTCACCAGGGCCCTTCCCACATCTGAGCCCTGCTGTGAATTGCTCGGAGGTGGAATTGTGGGGCAAATATTAACCTGGACTTATGTGAATAATCAGATTGATAAGTCCAGCTGATGCCTTGAGAGGCCTCCTNAGCACAGCAGATTTTGGGGAAGCCATGCTGAGTAACAAGCTGGTCTTCCCTCATTATTTCACCATTTTGAGTTGCCCTGGCTATTTTAAAAGACCTGCCTGGGGTTTCCCATACCAGAGCTGACCTCCAGGCTGCCCTTTCGCTGTGATGGCACAATAATCTCTAATTGCAGGCCCTTGAGAAAATCTTGTAAGAACATTACGGACCATTCTTGATCAGCTTTCCCTCACCCGGTTCAAAACACTTGACTCAGTGATTCAGCTGCAAAAATCAGCTAGAACCCTCCACAGCTTCTTTTTACAGCAGCAAACCTGAATCCACACACCACATCTTCCCTCCAGATGGGGAATTCCTTCTCTCCAAAGGTCTTTTTAAAGTGTAAATTGGCTGTTACTTTATAAGAAGAAGAACAAACTGCTTTCCTTTGATCCTATCTAAAAACAAATTATTTTTCCCCACTGTGCTGGTGGGCTGCTGCACCTAGCAGGTATATCTGGCCATCAGCGACATTATTAATTCTCTGCAGGAGTCCAGACCCCTCTGACGGAAGAGTCGGGCTCTCTACAAATCCTCAGTGGGCAGGATGGACAGAAAAATCCCCTCTGACAATTTTGTCAAAGCTCTATTAGAACTGGATCTCTTCCCACATAAATATGTGTTTCCTTTACCACTTACTCTCCTAGCAATGAAGAACACTTCCATCAGAACACGGAGATGAAGGCTCTTCTTGCTCCTTCTGTGTATCTTTCACTGGAGAAGTCAAACCACCAAAATAAACTCACTGAGTGGCAGCTAATGGAGCCGTAACTCCACATGCAAACCCAAACTCCTGCCCAGCTCCAGCACCTCCGTCCACATCCAGTGCCAAGTGTCCCCTCCAGAGGCTGTGTGCTGCCTCTGTCACCCAGTCACTGACAAGTGAAGAGAATTTCCTTATGAAAAGCACTTTCTTAAATAAAATGCCTGTAGCAGAGGAGTTACACATTCAGTCGTTCTCACTCTGGGAAAGGCCATCAGCAAAAAATTCACTTGAGGGCTGGGTAAGTTTTTAGTCCTATTTTGTCCTCTAGACTCCATCTTTCCTGTTGGCTCCTTCAGGCCCTGCAAGGCCCCAGTGAGGTCACCCGAAGCTTCTCCTCTCCAGGCTGAACAATCCCAGCTCTCCCAGCCTTTCCTCCCAGCAGAGCTGCTAGAGAGACGATTTACAAGGGACTGGAGGAACAGGACACAGGGAATGGCTTCCCACTGCCAGAGGGCAGGGATGGATGGGATATTGGGAAGGAATTGTTCCCTGGGAGGGTGGGCAGGCCCTGGCACAGGGTGCCCAGAGCAGCTGTGGCTGCCCCTGGATCCCTGGCAGTGCCCAAGGCCAGGCTGGACATTGGGGCTTGGAGCAGCCTGGGACAGTGGGAGCTATCTCTGCCCATGGCAGGGGTGGGATGGGATGAGTTTTAAGGTCACTTCCAACCCAAACCATTCCATGATTGTAACAATTTACCTCCAAAGGCCAACCAAGCTGTCAGGGTACAGCCCAGCAGATCCCCCCTGGGACAGTGTGGCACCAAGCCCAGGCTGATAAATCCTGCCCTGCAGCACCCAGGATGTCAGTGCCAGCTCAGAGCTCGCCCTGTCCAGGCCCGTGGCTGCCTCCTCCTGCCTGCACAGCCACTGCCAGGCTTTCCTCAGCCCAGTCTGGAAGCGCATGAGCTGAAATTCATGGAGGCACTCAGCAGAATGCCCACAAGAGACCTCACTGCAATCATAAAATGAGCTTTACCAGCAGTAGTTCTGCCCTGATTGACCAGTCCTGGGCTCCTCTGTTCCCTGCTCTGCCCCAGCAGCCAGGCAGCCACAAACTTCTTTTCCCTGGGCCAGCTCTGCCTCTCCAGACAAGGTCACACTACAAAACCACTTTCAGCAAATCCTTATGAAGGCATCAAGCCCCAGCTACGCTCAACTTGAATTTTTTTCTGCTCTACACAGCAAATTCCACCCCCCCTACAGATCCATGACCTAATTCAGTCTCAAAGGCTCCAGCAGAGGCAAACAGAGACAAACCAAGGAGCGACCTGGAATTATGGCCCTGCATCCCTCAGACAGGACTTAAGCCATTCCATGCTGGATGTGTTTTTGTTACCCCCGACAGCTCCCTGCGTGTGATTTGTGGCACGAGGCGGTGACACAGGGCACGGCTCTTTGCGAATGTTGCAGCAACAACTTAACAAATTCCTGTTCGCAGGGATCAAGGCAATGTGACATTTGCAGAGAGTGGGATTAAGCTGCTTTTGTGTGATGCTCCAGAAGGCTTAGGAGCTCTTGACAATTGTTTGGAAAAGAGTGACTTTTTTTTCTTCCCCTCCCGAGGAACAGATTCTTAAGGAATAAAGTGTGTTATCGACTCGTAGGAAAACCAGCAGGCAGAAAGTCACAATGGAAAAGGAGGCAGGGATGGGGAGTGGATGCAAACATTGGGGGATTCAGAGGCCAATCCAAACCAATGAAGCAGGCACGCTTGCCTGGAAAGGAAGTGGGAACATCTCCCAAAACCTCTCTGCTGACTTTACTTCACATCTCCTGAAATCTTCAATGGTTTAAAGACAGGGCCCTCAGATTTCACAGAGACAACTGTGCTTGGTAGTGAGATAAAAACTGACTCTTTGCACCCACTACTACTTAAAAAAAAAAAAAAGAAGAAATCTAATTAATTTTTTCCGTCTTGCTGTGCTGCACATTCAGCTTCTTGATTTGGAAGACAGAACAGAGTGAATGGAAAGCTGTTGTTCATATATATTTTAGGAATCCCTTTCCTGCACTTACAGCTCCCCAGAGAGTAAACTCCGACATTCCTCACGGAAGAAGACAACTTGCCTTCACTGATTGTGCAAAACAAAGGAAAACTAAGGTCTAGGTGTTTTGAAGTAGATGTTGACTGACTTTGGGCATCTCAAACAGCTTCAAAAGCCTTTTTAACTTTGTTGTTATTGACACTTCCCACTGAAACTCAACTGATATCTAAAATCCTGTTTCTTTATGTCACAGGAGAGTTCATGCAGCTCCTGTGCTGGGAAGGGCTTCTCTTAACTTTGGCACTGATGGGAACCACCCCTGTAAAGTCAGTTCACAGAAAAGACCAAACAGTTGTTGAGCTGAGAGAGGAAAGGTGGACATAACTTACGTGCTTTATATCAAAGGGAAGTAAATTCAAATATCTCAAATAAAAAACCGGGACAATTCTATCCACCTAAACAGGACTGCACCTGCCCATTTCTGAGGCCATCAGCTCACGTAAATCCTCTGTGTTTCATGGAAAAGGCACCAATGAAGCTGCTGGAGGAAAATGAACAAAAGCACACCAGAACAAACACCACTGGAAGACAATCTTCCACCCTGGGTCTCTTTTCTGCTGGGCGAGGGGCTAAACAACAACTCTGCTGAGGCTGAAACTATAAAAGTAAATAAAGTGTCACTGTCTCAACCTCAGAAGACACGGCCTGGTATCCCCTCCACAACCCCTGAACAGAGGAGCTCTAAGAGACAACACTGAACTGACAGAAAACCTTGTCAAATTGAGCCAATATGTTCTGCATTTCCTTCTTCTTTCTTCCTTTTTCCATTTGAAAACCCAATTAAAACCTGAATGTTCTTACAAGAGTTTAGTGCAAGTCAGGCATCCTTTATAGAAAGACGAATATATTCCTGCAGTAATAATAATAATAATAATAATAATATCGCAAAAAATAAAACATTAAAAGACACTTGTAACTACCAGCACAATCGACCCTCCAGTAGGTTTAAAGAAGAAAGTGGAAAATGTCACAGCCTTTGGTGCCAAAACACAGTCAGACCCTAAGGCAGAGAGAACTGGGATTCTTCATCACTTTGTCTGAAAGTTTCAGCCACATCATTTCACCTGATAATTTTCATGGTTTCTGAATACAAAAATTGTGTTTTGCTTGCAGTTTCTCTGGTAAAATGGTTGTACAGATCACTGAGAGAAAACAAGCAGAAGAGAGAATTTGGAATTTCTTTTCCAAAGAAATTATTTGGGATAGCATGAAACAACTCTAGTAACTGTAATAACAGGGCCAGCCTTACAGAATTCATATTTCACAGAGAACTCCAAGTACCACGGACCAATTTATGAATCCTATGGAAAAGCCCTTTCTGTGGAGCTGTTTTTCCTGCCTGCAAGGCAAAGGACCTGGTGAGAAAGCACGTCCAGGAGGGCTGTGCCAGACCACCTACTGCCCTGTTCAGCACATGCCAGCAGCTGCAGGATGCCAAGTGGGCCAGTGGGTTTCTCTCCCCAGATGAACTGTTTGTGTCCTGGCAGGGGCACCGAGTTCAGCCCCAAGACAAAGGCCCGTTTCATTTCTCCTGCTGTCCTGCTCCACTTTTGTGGCTGCCTCTGAGTCGCTGTTGTTAAAAGCAAATGATTAATTGAGCACTGGGGAGCTGTCAGTATTATTTTTTTAACCAATGGACTTTCCTCGATTCAGATGCGAAGTACTTTGGGGTATTTGGGCTTTTCTCTGGAAATTTTATGCTCTTAAGTGCGTGGTTTGCTCTGGGTTTAGTTGTTTTTTAGGATTATTTTTGTGTTTGCTTTTTTTTCTTAAAGGTTCTTCATCAGAATTTGTACTTGATGGAGCACACAGTGAGCCCTCGCAATGTGTTGATAAGGCAACAACCAAGTCTCTCTAACTTGAATAAAATCCAAAAGAATTCTTTTCAATTCTGCAGAGAAGAAGTAAAATTAGGCTCTGCAGCATAAATGAGAGTCACATTAATTCTGCTGAAACATATCCCTGTTCATGGAGTGGGGGTTGCAATTAGAGCCTCTTTCAGGTCCTTCCCAACCCAAACCATTCTGGGATTCTGTGCTGGGCAGGTTACACCACCCAGGGGCTCTTCTAGCTCAGAGGGAACCATCCAAACCATGGTTTGGAGCTGGTGGGACAGGTGGACACAAGCTCCATCCCGTCCTTGTTACCGAATTCTGTGCTTCCAAAAGCTGAACAGCACCTGGACCGGCCACAAGTCCCTTTGTCCCCTGCTCTGGCCTGGCCTGAGGGACAACTTCCAACACACTCAAAGTCTGAGTGTGTGGAACAAACCTTTGCTGTGCCCTGCCTCAGTCCAGAAGCTACAAAGCCTCCAGGACGGAAACAGATGCTTCTTGTGCACTTGGGCTGTGTTTGGAAGTGCCGCTGGAATTCAGCATCACTCCGGGCAACAGAGCCTTTTCAAATGTCCCTTCAGGCCTGAGCCAGGAATGGTCAAGAACAACCAAAAGCACAGAAGTGAAGTTCTCTGCCCGCAGACATCAATGGGAATTCTGTCCTTGACTCCACTGGAGCCAGGCTCCCATCCAATGTATTTGTCCTTTAGGTTTCCCGTGGTGAATAAATAGAAATGAGGAGTCCTGACACCAGGGCTGTGAGTCAGACAATCAGGAATGTGCAGAATGCATTTCTCTAAAGGAATCAGGCTTTGAGGGCACTGGTGGTGAGATCCCCACCCCTGTGGAAGTGTTCAGCCACACAGCAGGGCCTGGTGAGCAGGAGCAGCAACCTCCTGCGTGGTTTGCAGACAGGAAGCCAGCGGGGTTATTGGGCCCAAGGAAGCTCTGCGGATCCACAGCTGCTCTGGGAAGCTCACAGAGTTCCTGGGAATGCTGGAGAAAGAGGGGTGTGAAAGAAGGTTATCCAAGCTGGGACAGCCCTTGTCAAAACCCACGGTGGAAATACAGCTGTCCATGAAAGGAGAGTTTGCTATTTTATTACTCAGAGCTTACTATTTTATAACCCAGAGTTTACTGTTTTATAACCCGAAGCAATATTTGGTGCCAAGTGAGAATTTTTCCCCATGACCCAGCTGAAAGGTTCTGTCCTTCAGAGGAACTTACAGCACTAGGCCAAAAAGCATTAAAAAAAGCATTCCCACAACTTTTACGATTGTTAATCCTTATCACGCTTCACAAACATGTGTTTGTCACTTCGGGATTACTCCTTGCATTCATTAGCTCTGAGCTGTTTGATGCTACATTGTAATTTTCCATTAGAAACATCTGACTGGAAAAAAAAATAATCAAAGCTATGTGAGGCTGGTATTAAAAACATATCTGTAAATCTTTTATGCTGCTGCTTTTTGCTGTTCGGTCTATCTTTTATCTGTTACATATTGGAGGAATTACACCATCCCTATTATGTATAAAAATCCCTATTTTTTTTTCTTCTCTGGTTTAAACCCATCCACAGAATGCTTTTATTTTGTATAGACCTGCACCTTGTACCAACTGTACCAGTTTGGGGCATGCTTTTGGAATAAAAAAAAAAAGGTACATGAAATATTATAATCAACGCTCAGAGCAGGATTTTTAGGATGTGTAAAATCAGAAACATTCTTCTAATTACTTTTTACAGCTCATATCTTCTCCTGTGCAACATAACCCCCATCTGCTTTGTCAGATGGATAGGGGAGAGACACCACTAAACCCAGGTTAAACTGGCATCCAGCAGTTCTAAAGGCAGGGTTTTCCTCTTTTCTCTCTATTTTTGGTTGGGTTTGGTTTTGTTTTTCTTTAACAAGTCACAGGTGTGTGACAATCATCCTTGCCATGTGTCTTTGAAGATCACCTGGGAGCCACCAGAGCCATTCCAGTGCTGCATCCACATCCAGCACACCCAGCACAGCTCATGGATGCCACAGGAGGGCTGGAGGAGCAAGACCTGGCACTGATGCCACCAAGAAATCCCATGTTCTCCAGATGAAGAGACCTGAGCAGCTGCTTTAGGAGCCCTCAAGGGAGATGTGTCAGAAATCCTGGAGGTTTTCCTTCTTTGGGTCATCCTCACCTCCCTTTTCTTCTCTGCTTCTCCACAGGGAGCTCGGCTCTGTGCTTCCCAGACTTTCCACGGCTGCAGTTGCTCAGATTCCCTTGTTGTGGTTTCTTGGGAGCATTCCTGAACTGTGAACTCGTTAGTTCTTCCAGACCCTTCCAGCAGTGAAAGCAGCCCAAGAGCCTGGTATTCCCCCTCGATGTGCACAGACAGAGCTCAGCCGGTTTCCATGTGGAGCCTGAGCTGCTGAGGATGAGGCTCCCGGCGGCTGCTGATCCCATCCCAGCAGGATCGAACTGCACATTTTCCTGCAGAAACATCAGCACTCCAGAGCTCCCCAAAACAATCCCACAGCTGCTTTCCTGGCTTTGTTGACGNTCAGAGGAACTTACAGCACTAGGCCAAAAAGCATTAAAAAAAGCATTCCCACAACTTTTACGATTGTTAATCCTTATCACGCTTCACAAACATGTGTTTGTCACTTCAGGATTACTCCTTGCATTCATTAGCTCTGAGCTGTTTGATGCTACATTGTAATTTTCCATTAGAAACATCTGACTGGAAAAAAAAATAATCAAAGCTATGTGAGGCTGGTATTAAAAACATATCTGTAAATCTTTTATGCTGCTGCTTTTTGCTGTTCGGTCTATCTTTTATCTGTTACATATTGGAGGAATTACACCATCCCTATTATGTATAAAAATCCCTATTTTTTTTTCTTCTCTGGTTTAAACCCATCCACAGAATGCTTTTATTTTGTATAGACCTGCACCTTGTACCAACTGTACCAGTTTGGGGCATGCTTTTGGAATAAAAAAAAAAAAGGTACATGAAATATTATAATCAACGCTCAGAGCAGGATTTTTAGGATGTGTAAAATCAGAAACATTCTTCTAATTACTTTTTACAGCTCATATCTTCTCCTGTGCAACATAACCCCCATCTGCTTTGTCAGATGGATAGGGGAGAGACACCACTAAACCCAGGTTAAACTGGCATCCAGCAGTTCTAAAGGCAGGGTTTTCCTCTTTTCTCTCTATTTTTGGTTGGGTTTGGTTTTGTTTTTCTTTAACAAGTCACAGGTGTGTGACAATCATCCTTGCCATGTGTCTTTGAAGATCACCTGGGAGCCACCAGAGCCATTCCAGTGCTGCATCCACATCCAGCACACCCAGCACAGCTCATGGATGCCACAGGAGGGCTGGAGGAGCAAGACCTGGCACTGATGCCACCAAGAAATCCCACGTTCTCCAGATGAAGAGACCTGAGCAGCTGCTTTAGGAGCCCTCAAGGGAGATGTGTCAGAAATCCTGGAGGTTTTCCTTCTTTGGGTCATCCTCACCTCCCTTTTCTTCTCTGCTTCTCCACAGGGAGCTCAGCTCTGTGCTTCCCAGACTTTCCATGGCTGCAGTTGCTCAGATTCCCTTGTTGTGGTTTCTTGGGAGCATTCCTGAACTGTGAACTCGTTAGTTCTTCCAGACCCTTCCAGCAGTGAAAGCAGCCCAAGAGCCTGGTATTCCCCCTCGATGTGCACAGACAGAGCTCAGCCGGTTTCCATGTGGAGCCTGAGCTGCTGAGGATGAGGCTCCCGGCGGCTGCTGATCCCATCCCAGCAGGATCGAACTGCACATTTTCCTGCAGAAACATCAGCACTCCAGAGCTCCCCAAAACAATCCCACAGCTGCTTTCCTGGCTTTGTTGACGCAGATACCCCAGAGTGAGATATATGGGTGCCTGTGCCCTTTTCCTTCCTCCAGGCTCCTTGTAATACCCATTTAATCCTGTTTACTGTTTTCCTCTTGAAGCCAAACCATCCTTTCGAGCAGCTCAGTCTGCATGACTTTGGGGGACAAGTATGTATACACAGAGTTAGGAAGCTGTTCCCTGCCCAGCACGAGAGCTGAGCATCCACTGTGATGCCTTAGGATTTTAGCTTTTATATTTTAATATATTTGTAATCCTGCAATTCTTTAGTGTGTAACTCGAAACTCCACACAGCCTGTTAGCTGCTGCTCTCCCGTTTTGGTCAGACAAAACAATGCCTCTCTGGGCCTGAAACTCGAGGACACCTTCCTGTCCCAGGCCCTGAGAAAGGTAAACAACAGTGACTTAGGGGGGAGCAAACTTGGGGTAATGACTTCATTACCTGAAGCTGTAACTGGAGGATTCACCCCCGATGTGCAAATGGACCAAACTTATAAAAGTGTGAAAACCTGTGACCCCCGTGGTCCCTTCTGGGTGTAGCCCCTGGGGGCTCTGACTGCCCTAAATGTACCTGCTGCAGGCCCTTCAATAAATCCCTGCTTTTATTCTCTTAACTCTGTCTGGCTTCTGTTTCTAGGCAGTCCCATCACGGCATCAGCTGAGCGGGGAGGATACCAGGGAGGCTCAGGGAGTGAGGATCCATGGACAGCCCGTGAACCACAGTTCCTGATTTTGTGTTGTCATAGTGACAGGAGTTTGTTCTGCTGGTGTTCAGGTCAGACAGAGCTTCTGCAGGTACGGACCTTTCACAGAATCACAGCTTGGAAGGGTTGGAAGGGACTTTAAAGCTCATCCCATCCCACTCCCTGCCATGGGCAGGGACACCTCCCACTGTCCCAGGGTGCTCCAAGCCCCAATGTCCAGCCTGGCCTTGGGCACTGCCAGGGATCCAGGGGCAGCCACAGCTTCTCTGGGCACCCTGTGCCAGGGCCTCCCCACCCTCCCAGGGAACGATTCCTTCCTAATATCCCATCCATCCCTGCCCTCTGGCAGTTTGAAGCCATTCCCTGTGTCCTGTCACTCCAGGCCCCTATAAGCAGTCTCTCTCCATCTTTCCTTTTGGCTCCCTTCAGGCTCTGCAAGGTCACAATTAGGTCTCTTCTCCAGGCTGAACAATCCCAATTATCTCAGCCTTTCCTCACAGGAGGGGTTATGCATCTCTCTGATCATCTTGATATCCCTACTCCTTTTGTCCAAACTAATGAGGTCTGCAGAGATTTGGCCTGTGCTGGTTCAGGCACAGAGCCCTACACAGTTCTGTGCCTTTTGGTCACTTCAGTGCTGAACAAGCTCATATCTAACCATAATCTTAAATATCCTCCAAAACTGCAACCCAGCTCCTCGTTTTCCTCAGGCTGATCATTTTCAGGTTACTCCTGTTTGTTTTGAGGTTGCCATGGCGATTACCTGGGCAGGTGTCTGATTGGGATGATTCGGTTTCAAACTATTAGCCCAAGGTAACAATATATTCTCCTCCAGAATTTGGGTTTGTAATGGTGCTCACCAGGCTTCCAGCTGTGCTTCCCACAGGCCTCCCAGGCTCTCTGGGAGCTGCCAGGGCTGTGGGCAGGGGTGGCTCTTCTGAGGGAGACGCTGATGCACCAGTTCTTCCTCAAGAGATTCTGGTTACACGGCAAGAGACTGAAAAAAACCTCCCCCTCCTCAACAGGCCAGGGGAAGAACACAGGATGGAAAATTTGTAGGTTGAGATAAAGGCAGGGAGATCTCTTAGCAACTGCAGCCACTGGCAAAACAGGTATTTTAACAAAGAAATAAGGTTTTGCTGGTTAAAATAGGTTGAGAAAGAGGAAATAAAACATCTCTGCCTACCCCACCCCTGGATTCACAGGCTCAGCTTCACTCCTTGCTCCTCTGCTTCCCCAAGCCCTGCACAGGGCAGGCAGCCAGGGAATGCAGGGTGATGGTCAGACCACGGCTCCTCCCTGACACTCTTCCCCCCTTACATTTTACACCTGTTCCAGTGTGGGTCCTCCATGGGCCACAGTTCCTGTCAGGAAACACCAAAAACTTCCCTGCTGCAGCCTGGGGTCCCCGCAGGGCCCCTGCTCTGCTCATCTTCCCAGGCTGCAGCAAATTCCCTGCTCCTCCTGGGTGTTTGCAGGGCTGCTTCCTCACCCTTTTCTCCTCATCCTCATTGCCTGGCTGACATTCTGCCTCTTTTTAAGCCCCATTTATCACAGAGGCACCCTCAGTGTAACTCCCAGACCCAGCAGTGCCTTGCACTGAGGAGGCTGAACAGGTTGTGCCTGGCGTGGGGCAGCTCTGGCCTATCCCCACAGAGACCCCCACATCCTCCTCATACCTAAATCACAACCTAAACCATGCCCTAAATGCCCAGCACACACTTTTAGGAGCTTTAGTTAAAATGGGAGCTGTTTTTGTTTAGTTTTGAGTCTTTGCCCCAAAGCACAGCCCTTCTGTACGAATGGAAATGCCCATGAAGCTCCATCATTAAAATATTTCATTCATTTTTCACTCCCAGCCGAGAGAATTTTATTCAAGTGTCCTTGAGCTCCAAGAGCAGAGATAAGCCTACAAATAGCAATGATTTTCTGATGATTTAATGAATTTTGATGCAGTCCTCACCCTCTCTTCTGATGACCCCTGTAGGATCAAGGCCTGGTGCCGCTGGAGAAGTACCTGGAGATGCTTCTGGCGTCTGTCTCACCCAGTGGCAAACCCAGGTGCTGTTGTTTATTGGAATAATTACTGGAGGAATCCGTAACTAGCTCCAGTTTTGGCTGAGCCACACTAAAACTGGGTTGTTTCCCTTCCTTTCTTTCTTTTCCTGTGGGTACAACAACCTCCACGCTGCCGCTCAGACACCGAGCAGCACCTCCCCAGCCTGATCTACATTCCAGCTGAGTTTGCCTCCTGCCAAAGTTCCCTATTCCACAGAAACACCGGCCCTGACGCAACGGAACTCGGGACGTGTGGATTCCTGCAGGAGAGCACGGGCACCCCGTGCCAGCCCGGCCGGGGTGGTGATGAATAACCCAACATCCATCTTCCCCCCGCGGGTCCCAGCCCGTGAGTCAGCACCCGGAGCCGTCCCACGGCCGTTCCAGCAGCACATGCTAACACAACTTCCACTGCTTTTTAAGGTCATCCCGAGCTGCTGCGTGGCCAGAGGCCAAATCACATTTGCAGGGCTTGGCCAAATCACATTCGCAGGGTGTAGCCAAGCCCTGCTCCGAAATGATCCCCTGGCGGCGCTTCCTCCGCGCGTCCCCGCGCTCCTCTGGCTTCCTCCTCCTCCGCCACCTCCGCGTGGCACTCCTGGGGCAACACGGGACAGCTTTGTCCCAGAAATGCAGCTGGAGCTCGGCTTTCTGCGCCGGGAAGGCAGGGAAATCACTCCCCAGCACAGCTGGGGCTCCTGTCAGACCGTAGCTGGGGAGTTTGGGCCCGGGGTGAGGTTTCGTTTAGCATTTGAACAATGTTTTGGTGTGACTGTGCGTCCGGTGAGAGCGCTGTGGCACACGGTGTTCGCAGTGCTGCAATCTCCTGGGCCTCAGTAAATCAGCCAGGCTTTCTGAGGCATCCTGCCTGGGCCAACACAGCAGCCCCTGCCAGGAATGCTGCTCGGATGCACGGGATGGAGGTTTTCCCTCAAGGTCACCTAAGAATCTCTCACTTCATTGCAGTGAAGCACTTCTGAAGACACAAGGAGACCCTTCCCACTCTTCTTTCGTAAGGATAGAGATAAAAGGAATTTTAGTGCCAGCCTTGGTCACACCTTCTTTGCTGAGCACGTTTCGGATTTGTCGTCAGTTCAGTGATACCCCCATTGCTAACAAAATATTAAAGAGCAAAGAAAACCCAATCCTAAACTCAATAACAACTTGAAATATCGATTGATGACTCTAGGAGAGGTGGAAACCTTCATCAGAATGAACATTAACAGCATGGGATTCAGCCTTGCTTCACCTTCATTAATGTCTCTGCTCCCAAATAGAGACCTCACTGCAGAAACGAAGGGGTTTTAAATAAGGGTTCTTAGGTAAAGATATGGATTCAACAATTTCTCCCCAGCCACAAACCCTGTGTGGTTTCAAGCCAGTCTTTCTCACCTGCGAACACCCAAACTCAGTCCTGCCTTACAGAGGTGCCACAAAGCAAAATGTCTTCAGCATTAGGAGATGCTCTTTTAATTTCAAACCCAGTGAGATTTATACCCTGATTTCAGAGCAAGAAAAGCAGACAAACTTCAGGACAGGCTGAAAAATATCCCTTTAAATTCCACTTCTGTCTCAATTACAGTTCTTCAATTCCACTTATGTCAACACCTCATTTACCCCTAATCTATTCATGTCTCGAGCTGCAGCTGAGGTGAGAACCTGCACATTTAGAATAAAAACCCTCAAAGAACTGAGTAAATAAGGACAGGTTCTTGATCCCATGCCCAGCCTTTTGGGATTACTGAGTAACGCAAACACTCCATTAATTATCACCACAACAAAGGAGGCCTCTCATAAGGTTTTTCATGGAGACACCAACTGTATCAAGCAGCAGATCACTGAGATGTTAAAAACGACCAGAGAGAGGTGGAGCCTGAAGAAAATCCAGTGTTTAATTCTGGACTGAAATTAATTTTTTTTTTAATTTCTGGACTGAAAGGAGATGTTTATTTCTCAGAGGCCATCAGTGCAGGTGAATCCCATCTCCCACAGATCCGAGGAGACAAGTTGTGCTGTCCTCTTCCACTCAAGGCCAACAGCCAAAGCCATTCAGGGTGAAGGAGACTCAGGACCAAGACCCAGCATTGTTGGACTTGGAGCAGGGATGGGAACCCTGGAGCCCAGGCTCCCACAGCAGCCACTAATTACCAGCTGGCAGCCTCTCAGCTTCTCCTCATGAACTCGCTCTGCTTTGTGTCACTGGCTAAATATTTATTGGAGCAAGGACAGGAAGCTGTTCCCATATTTTTATCATATTTCATATCAAGTGGAGCATTTGGAATGGGAGGGCAGCTCAGCCCAGATGAGCTGCTAGCCCAGACTTTATCCAAGTCCTTAAGCCAGGCAGAGGAGCTGAGCAGAGCAACCCTGGATAAAACAGGAAACAATTTCACCTGAAGCTTTTGCCAGCAGGCCAAAGCACTCTCTAAGTTCAGCTGCTGAATCAGACACACAAGAGAAAGCAACACCTCTGGTGTGGAAAGTGCCAGAAGCTACCTGTGGAAGAGCTGCCAGCTTCGTTAGTGTGGCCATGGAGGAGCCTAAACGAGCAGAAGTTTAATCACTATTGATTTTAGGAGTTACTAATGAAGTTCAGAGATTTTTGGTACATTAGGGCAAGCTGGCAGCTGAGTGAGAGCATAAAGAACAACTGCAGTAGATTTCTGTGCTCAGGGGGACAGAGGGGCACCCAAGGTCCTGCAGAAAACCTTCCTCTCCTGCCTGGAATCATAAAATCAAGTTATCTTGGGTGTGCAAAATCAGCTTTCTCAAGATTTCCCCGTTACAGTATCGGGAGAGCAGAGGAATCATCTATGCTAATTTTAATCATATCAGGATTCTAAGAAATATTGTGTACACATTTTTAATTCTTATTTCAGATGAGAATCTCAGTGTGAAAATGTGTCCCTGACACCATGCAAGACTGAGCAGGTAAGAAAGGAGCAGAAAAGTTCTCTTGTCATGAAGGCCCCACTTTTATGTTGCTCCTCAAATCTCTAAAAGGGCAATGAACTTCTCTGAAGTTCCCAGTCTGGGCACTTCTTCAGTAGCAGCAAAGCAACAATACAAGCTGGTGGATAACAATATGCTGGCTGGATTTTTATGAGGTTTATTTCTTAACAAGATGTTGATACATTTGTAAATTAAGAACATGGTTTGTTGTGTGGCCTCCTTTTACATGTCAGTCAAACTTCAGCTAGAGAAAATTAAATAGTGGCTCGCTCAGCAAGGAGGGGACATCCTCTTTCAGCCAGAAGAAAGTTGTTTTGTCTGAGGGTTGGGATATTTTCTGGTCCCAGCATATCACAAGTGTGCCAAGAACATACAAATGAAATACAAACAATACGTATTTCAGCAACATAAAAAGCCAAGACTTGGTTTGAATTTAGGACTGCAAAGAGGTGATTCTTTCCGTAGTAGCTGTGTTACTTGTATGAGTTGCACACCAACCACAAAACTCCCCTGGTTTCTGCTGGATAGAGTTAGTTTTCTTCCTAGAAGCTGGTACCGTGGTCTGGTTTGGATTTAGGATGGGAGTGATGCTGATAAGTCACTGATGTTTCAGTTGCTGCTCAGCAGTGCTTACACAAAGGCAAGGACTTCTCAGCTTCTCACGCTGCCGCGCCAGCACGGGGTCGGGAGGGGACATGGCCAGGCCAGCTGACCCCAGCTGATCCCAGGGACATCCCATGCCATCTGCCATGCTCAGCATCTAGAGCTGGGGGAACTGCTGGGGGTGCCAGCCTGCTCCTTGGGGACTGCCTGGGCATCCCTCAGGAGAGCAGGAAGCAGCTGCAGTGCCTCACTTACTTTGTGTGTTCTTTTATTGCTTGATTCTCCCTTCCTTTCCTGTCCCATTAAACTGTTTTAATGTCAACCCAGAAGTTGTACTGTTTTCCCCAGTTCTCTCCGCCATCCCACTGAGGGGGAGGCAGTGAATGTCTGTGTGGTGCTCATTGCCTGTCGGGTTAACCCACACCACCTCCTCAATCCCCAAAAAGCTGCACAGACTTAGATTTGCTTAGGGAAAAAAGGAGTGACTACCACATGAGGCACATTCCCTGAGGTCAGCCACCAATCCTTATTTCCCAGAGAAAACAGCCTCACTCTTCAGGCAGCAAAAGTGATTTATCCAGAACCTGCTGCAGGGTTTTCTCCCTGTGCTCTGGGCCTGCTGCCTGAGAACAGGCACAGCTGCAAGGCTGAACTGCAGCAGGACTGCAAAACTGCTCAGTGGTTTTAATCTGAAAGAAGAGAGGTTTAGATCGGACGTCACGAAGAAATTCTTTACTCAGAGGGTGGGGAGGCCCTGGCACAGGGTGCCCAGAGCAGCTGTGGCTGCCCCTGGATCCCTGGCAGTGCCCAAGGCCAGGCTGGACAGGGCTTGGAGCAGCCTGGGACAGTGGGAGGTGTCCCTGCCCATGGCAGGGGTGGCACTGGATGGGCTTTAAGGTCTCTTCCAACCCAAACCAGTCTGGAATTCCATGATTTTAAGATATACCATGAAAGTTTACAATGAGGTGTAAACACCCACCTGCCTCCAGCAGCTGAGTGCACCAAACCAAGTCATTTATACAGTAAAGATGAAAATCTGCAAATTGTGCAAAAGGCCTGTGCAAAACCTCTTGAAGGGCTGTGAAAACTGTGTTGAGTTTCCTGCAAGCTGCTGCTACATTTGAACTGAGAGGCTGACAGAAAGAAAAATCAGCATTTTGGGGAGAAAATGTTAGCTCTGAAAGGATGAGCAGGTTGCAAAACAAACCTTGTGGAAATCTTAATGACACCAGAAGCAGCTCCTGGTTAGGGAAATGGATGGCACAGCTCTGCACAGCGCTCACCACCTGCTCGTGCTCTGACACTCGGGGTAATTAGGCAGAACAAACTGCTGGAGGGAATGGAGCAAAGACACGCAGGGAAACATGGATTTCAGGAAACAGAGATGAAGTGATCTTTAGCAATCCTAAATTAAGCCCTGAGCCCAAGGGGTACAGCAGTGTGCGCATTCAGCCTGATTTCTGTTCTCACTGAAACAGAAAAAATTACTTCCAGTAAGGTTTTCCACTAAAAGGCTGGTGGCCAAAGTCACTTTGGTGAGGATTACTCACAGGCTGCCCCTGCTATGAGTTTTTGTCATTTCAGGAGCCTGAGGTCTGTCTGCTGTTGGTTGATCCCATTAGAGTGGCCCCATAAGAGCTCAGGAGAGCTGGACTCATCTTCCTTCTTGTTCACTGCTGATCCCCTTCAGGAGCTCCCAGAGCAATGACATTTACAGCGACTGCAAGCAATGTTCTTGGTTTGGTGTGAGGGGGACGACCCTAAAACTTTTCTGAAATAAGATTTTTATCTCTGTATTTTTACGAGGGGAAACTGTTTCATCTTCCTCATGTTGTCCCGTGTGGCTGCTAATCCTTCTCCCAGTTTTGGTTTTACAGAGGAGTGAAAATACAGGGGAGCTCTGGTGTGCCTGTGCTCCACATCCTTTTCTCCTAAATGGAATATTCTTGGTGGTTAAAACAAGAAAAAAGTCTTGCCTTAATCATTCACCCTCATTCCCACTGTTAGTCAGAGGTACGTGCAACTTTCCAGCAGGGGATGCACAATCCATCACAACTTTAATTGGATCCACGCATTCAAAAAATCCTCTTTTCCCCCAAACCATGAGTCAGGCCTGATTATTTTTGCCTTCCGGAGGAATCCTTCTGAATTTCCTTCTACTTACAGCCTGTTTCTCCCTTGTTCACTGAGGTAGCCTAGAAACAAAATTTTGAGCAGAAAAACTCAATTTCTTTTGATTTCCTTTCTGCAAGATACTTGAAAATTTTTCCTGTTTCATAAAAATGGTGTTAAGACCATCGAGGCTGTTGCGACACTTAGAAAACATTCTGCCAAATACCTCAGAACTTACAAGTCTCTGAACCAAATCAGTCCAGCATTAACTCTCCAAAATGCTCTGCTCCCGTCTAGTGCAGAGCAGAGCTTTGGCCCATTTTTCCATTCGAGGCAGACAGGAATGATTTGCAGGGGCAATGGACGTCACTGCAAATGTCTCAGAGTCCGACTCAGTGCGAAACCCAGGCCAACACGAGGATGTTTAACACATGAGAGCATCGGGGCCAAACCGAGTCAGGGCTGCATCTGCACAGGGCATGGATCCCACCGATGTGGAAACTTCTCTGGGAGTGCATGTGGGACGTTGGGAGGAGGGAAATTCACGTCTGCCATCCGTGTTCAAACTAGGAATGTGAGGCAATCGTGGCACAGACAAAAGTGAAACACCAGGTCTGATGTTCCAGTGACTGAATCAGGGGAACATCTCATCGTGGTCCTCAACTGCCTCCCGAGGGGCAGCTCCGATCTCTGCTCCCTGGGCCAGGGACAGCACCCAGGGAATGGCTGGAGCTGGGCCAGGGCAGGCTCAGGCTGGAGAGCAGGGAAAGGTTCTTCCCCCAGAGGGTGCTGGGCACTGCCCAGGCTGCCCAGGGAATGGGCACGGCCCCGAGGCTGCCAGAGCTCCAGGAGGGCTTGGACAGCGCTGCCAGGGATGCCCAGGGTGGGGTTGTTGGGGGGTCTGGGCAGGGCCGGGAGCTGCACTGGATGATCCTGGTGGGTCCCTCCAGCTCATATTCTGTGATTCTTTGACAATGACACTGCATCCGTGCCGTGACTGCCAGAGCTGTTATTTTGGACAGTGAGAGGCGGCTGAGCAGCAGATCCCAGGGAGTTGTGATCAGTGGCACAGGGTCTGGTTGGAGCCCTGTCACTGGTGCTGTCCCCCAGGTTCAATACTGGGCCCAGTATTGTTGAATTAATTTATCACTGGCTTGGGTGAGGGGCCAGTGCCTCCTCAGCAGTTCAGTGATGACACAAATCCGGGAGGAGTGGCTGATACCCCCAGTGCTGAGCAGCCCTTCAGAGGGACCTCGGCAGGCTGAGATGGACAGAGAAGAACTGTCTGAAATTCAACAGGGGCAAATGCAGGGTCCTGCACCTGGGGAAGAACAGCCCCACTCACCAGTATGGGCTGGGGGCTGACCTGTGTTAATCACCACACTCACCACATCTCACACCCTCACCTGTGCCCTGCAGTGTGCTCTGGAACTTGCAGCTACAGCAGAACATTCCATAACAAAAGATGACTGAAAAATAAAAATAAAAAAAAAATTTTAAAAAAAATTAAAAAAAAATAAATTAATGATCCATCTTGGAGAAAAGGTAAAGCTTCAAAGGGATTTTTTTCATGCCACATCAGGATGAAATCAAACCATTTTCATTCCATTCAGACAATGAAATCAAACGATTTTCATCCCATTCAGACAACGAAATATAAGCCCAAGACATCACTAAGAAATTAGTGTTCATTGCAGTTCCAAGAATCGTGCTAAAGTGGGTCAAGTTACAGCTCAAACTGTCCCATGCCAGGAGAGCATTTTAATCAGCGAGACAGTAACTCTCTCTTATCAGAGCTGCACCACTTTTAGATAAGTAGCTGAACCTGACTGGGTCACCCTCCTAAATGGGACTGAGTTACCACAACTGACCTCTCCAAAAAGAGCATGGCTTGAATGTGACTCCAATCAGACCAGCCTGCGAGACTTCCCTTCCCTTGACTTCCACCGCTGGTGCCAGTTAGGGACAAAGAACTCTTCCAGATACATTTAATCCAGATTCCTCCATTTCCAAGAACAGCTTTGGAAATCTACCAAGGTTTTCAGAAACTCCCAATCATCCCTGAAGCCTTCTTGTGTTGGTAAAATGACTCCCTGCATCAAACTGAGGTGAGAGAATCCTGACAGGGTTTGCAGCTTGACTCTGGGACACTGAGCACTGACACTTCCAGCAGCAGTGGATGAACTGGAAGGGGAATTTCTGAAGATGTTGCTGCCAAGAGGAAGAAACCATCAGGCAAAACAAACCACTTGGAAAATCCCATTGCAGGAGGCCAAAGAACAACAACTGAAGATTAATAGAAGTTTTGCTTATGATTTCCCTTTGGGTCTTTGTTTTCATTGACTGATTGGAGGTGGCTTGGTGTTGTGTGGGTTGGGTGGTTTGTTTGGTTTTAAAGCACCTTTTGAAAGCTCAAAAAACAGCTGCTGGGATAGAGCTCTCTTTCCTCTGAAGGTCTTCGGTGTGTGCCTGCAGCAAGGGCAGCTCTCACACCCCAGTGCAGGTCACACTGCCCAGAAAATCCCTCCACTTGGACAAATCTGGGTTCAGGAGGCCAAAAAGTAATTGCTGCAAGCGTTCCATCTGAGGACTATCAAGCTGCTTGATTATGATTTTGGGTTTAGTTTATTTTACTGTCCTGAAAAGAACCAAGTCTCATTTGTCACATAATAAATATATTAAAGTCTCTGGGAAACAGCTCATTACCAAAACAAAAAAAGATATCAAAAAGCAATCAGAAGCCATTTGTACAGCATCTTCCTCTGGGAATTCAGTGCTCTTAATTGCTGTGCTACACCGATCATCATTTTTCTTCACTAGCAGGGAAGGAAACAAGAGTCTCCTCTGTGCCCAAGAGCAAAGCTGATCCCGATGTCTAAAACCAGCTACAAGTTCTGACACACCAGAGATTTATTTCATTTTCTTATTTTCCATTAAAAGAGGAAGCTGAAAACCACGGTATTTGTCACTCCCTGGATTTAGAGTGTCTCCCCAGGAACGCTTTCTCTCTAAACATTTTGGTTTGTAAATAAACAAGTTCCGACTGCAGTTGTTTGCACCGCAGTAAAATAAATGAATGCTTCAATGCATCGTCATCTGCTGCACAAAAAAAACCTCACTAAAAATATAAACAGGTCCATACTCACCCCTGGGGCCATTAATACCTCTGCCAGCAAACACCTGAAGCACAGATATTACCAGAGAAGGCTCACATTTTAGGATTTAGTCCTTATCACAGCAAGAACTGCTAAGCCCAGCCTAAAGTGGACTTTAACAGAGGACTTTTCTCAAAGATCTACTGCTCCAGCGTACTAAATTGAAAAATACCCTGGCAGATGGTCGAGCATTATCTCTCCCCAAATCTCGCTCATCACTAACTGCTGCTGGGTTTGTGCCACTTCTGTTGAACACAGCCTGGAGTGACAATCCAAAGCACAGTTTTGTTTGGCCAACTGCGCTCCCAGACCCTCCCTGGGAGCACCACAGACTCACTGCTGCTCCAAAGGCTTCCCCAACCTCCCCCAAAAGGCCACAGCAGCTGCTTCTTGGAGACTTGTGGGGAGCAGAGGGGAACCCACTCACCACAAAGTGTTTTTATTGTAATTTCTCAGCTCTTTCCCCCTCACAGTTAATGAGGGAGTCTGGGACAGGCTCTGAGGTAGATCATGGTGTAGGTGGTGACTGATTTCAGGAGAACCAGCTGGAGCTTTGGGTTTGGGTGGGGATGAGCTGGAGGAACAGAGAAAACATGAACTTGGATGGTCTCAGCACTGTCTCCTCTATAGCTGATTACTGAAAATTAGAGAGCAGGAACCAACCCAGGCATGCCAGGGCAGCTTTTGAGGAACACAGCTGTAACCAGCTCACTCGTCCTTGGACCAGGCAGACAGGAAAAACACAACTTTCCAGCTAAACCCGGAAATCGAAGTGACACTAAATATGAGATAGCTTTTTCCATGGAAACTCAGAGGGTAATTACCTTTCCAGTGTCTTCTACCTCCTCGGCACAGATTGTGAAGCCTTTAGTTGTCTGGTTTTCGGGTTGGTCCACAGCTGGTTGGTGAAAAGGCCAGAGGCAGCAGCTCCTCACCTTCCTGGTCCTGCTCACTGTGCTTTGGTCAGAACAATCTGAGGGGATCTGACAAATCCAGTCAGGGAGAGCAGAGACTCACCATCCCCTGACTGAGGCAATGGCCTCAAACTCAGGTACTGTTACATCCCTCACATCGTGAGGGTGGGCAGGCCCTGGCACAGGGTGCCCAGAGCAGCTGTGGCTGCCCCTGGATCCCTGGCAGTGTCCAAGGCCAGGCTGGACATTGGGGCTTGGAGCAGCCTGGGACAGTGGGAGCTGTCCCTGCCCATGGCAGGGGCGGAATGGGATGTGCTTCAAGGTGCCTTTCGGCCCAAATCATCCTGCGATTCTCTGATTCACTCAGATTTGGCAGCGATGGGTTAATGGTTGCACTCGATGACCTCAGAGTTCTTTTCCAACCTAAACGATTGTGCAGTTCTAACCCGGGGGCTGCCCTTCGGCTTTGCCATGCCACGCCCTGGCTTCTTGCTACAATTACATTCCCTGCAAATGTGTTTAGGTTTTCCCACCTTTTGTCACATCTGGAAGTTAAACATTTCCCTCCCCTTCAGAGAAAACGACCCAGGGAGTATCTGGAAGTGCTCAGCATTATCGCACCCATTATTATTTTGTACACAACACACAATTTCAACAATTAAATTATTTTTCCAAGGAAGGCTCTGTGGTGTTTGCAGTAGCAACACAAATCCCTGCAAAAACTATCAAGCAGTGATCCTGCTCCCTCCTGAGATGCTTTTCTGCTAAAGACATTACTGTCTCACAGGAAATCATTCCCTTTCATCCATACAGTACCTACCTCATATTTTTCGGTCACATTACTATCAAAAGCTAAACCTAAAATAATGCCCAAGCTGGGATGGCCATTACCTGTTTGTACAGGCAAGGTACCCTATTCATGCACTGACCACACAGAGACATCCCCCTGGAAAAGGCAAACACACTGGAGCTGCCTTGTTTCCTTTAAAAATAGGCTGGAATAAAGGGCTCCTTCATTCAAGGCAAATGCTGAGGAAATCGGAGCATTTTGTGCCCCCTTCCCCTGGATTACCTGCTAACATCTCCATTTCATTCCGAAAGCTGCCTGAGCTTTGGGCAGTAAGGGATGAAATTCGCCCGTTCCCAGCAGGAAAAGAAGCAGGGGTACCCAAGGATTTACCCGAGGGAGCCCCAGAGAGGCTGTGAGCACACCTGGAACCCGCACGGCAGAGCAGCAGCAGCTTCACAGAACTCCCTGTGCAGCCAGCCCTTGCCAGCACTGGCTGCTCTGCTTTCCCTCCTCACCCACAGCACCTTTTGGCAGGGGAGTGGTGAAGAAAATACCGAGAGCAAAATGCAGCTCCCTGCCCGTGACAGCGTCACAGTCTGCAACCAGCTCAGTGGTTTCCTGCACAAGAGCAAGGACGGGGAGAGGGGAGAGCCTGAAAAGCAGACTGGACTTGGTGGATCCCAAACCTGTCAATAAATATTCATTCACTCATTCACACGTGTAAACGTGATTTTGTCATATGTGCTTAGAATCACAGAATGGTTTGGGTTGGAAGGAACCTCAAAGCTCATCTAATTCCACCCCTGCCATGGGCAGGGACACCTTCCACTGTCCCAGGCTGCTCCAAGCCCCAATGTCCAGCCTGGCCTTGGGCACTGCCAGGGATCCAGGGGCAGCCACAGCTTCTCTGGGCACCCTGTGCCAGGGCCTCACCTCCTTCTGAGTAAAGAATTTCTTCTTAACATCCAATGTAAACCTCTCCTCTTTCAGTTTCAAACCATCCTGTATCTTTGAGCAGTTTTGAGAGCTGAGGGGCAGAGTTGTCATTGCTCACCGGAAGATGGAGGTAAAATGATTCAGGGTGAGGCACAGAATTGGCCTAAAGGCCAACAGCAAATCTTTGCTCTTCTGTCTGTTCTTAAGAATTTACATGTGAAAAAGGCTGAGTGGGAACAAGCAGTGGAGAGTAAAGTGTGATTCTGCGTTCACTTTTTAGTATTTCCATCCACGTTCACCTTCCTTTGGCAGAACTGGGCTGCAGGAGGGCTGCCCCTCCCTACAACATCCCAGCTCCCCTCAGGCCGTGGAGCTGCACCTCACATCCAGCAGGCGACCTAAACCTTTGGGGATAAATCACCTCGATGCCAACACCCATAACCAGCTTGTAATTCAAAACACTTCATCATGCAACAAAAGTCAGAGTGCAAGGTTTTGCCAGCTCTTGAAGGTGTCACAGTCCAAAGCAGCCCGAGGACAGACAGAGAAAGAGAATAAACCACACTCTTTAAAGGTCTCCACCAGAGAACACTGCAAGTAACTGCCCCGCCTTCATTAAGTACTAAAACAAAGACTTTCTGCCACCTTGCTGTCCCTGCAAATCTGTTCCATCAATAAAATCCTGCCCCAGAGCACTGGTGGCCTCAGCTGAAATTCCTTCAGCCATTTTTTCCTATCTATGCAAGTGAGCCAGAGGAGCAGCATCTCATTTCCCAGCTTGAGAATCGCCTCCATCAAGTAAAAAAAAAAAAAAAAATCCATTTCTGCTAAACAGAAAACCGATAAAGCTCATAAATCCCTGCTTCTGCAGTTTCTAGGAGACAGAACAGGAACTGGAAATGAAAAAGTTTCATATAAAGATCGCATGTCAACAACATTAATTATTGTATTGCAACATCGATGGCTCATTAAGAGAAACATTTGTTCTCATCAAGGACACATTTAGCATCCCTTGTATCCACCACTGTGAAACAAAGACGATGCCTTTTCCTGGTCTTAAAATCATGAGTCAGACACGGTTAGATGGGGAAAAAGGGATTTTACCTTGGTATTTATTTTAAGGATCCTTAGGTGCACCACGTCCAGGTCGAATGCACCTCAATGCCCACCGCAATGCACACACACAATAGATCTCGTATCTCATTATAGGTGTTACTAATTAGCATATCTATCATAAATTCCCCAATGAGAGGCTCGAGTGAGCCCCCCCTCCCCAAGGAATCTTCCCCTGGATGGTTCTGTCTTAGTTTACAAAATGTGTTCTGGAGAGGCCCTTGGGGTCTGAGGAATATTGCTCCCTGACTATGAAACCTCCAAGAAGTTTCATCTCCTGGCTTGACAAACAAGTCCAAGAATGTAGGCTAAAGCACTAAGAATACAAAAGTTGTGAAAAGGTATAACAGGGCTATAAAAGAAAAGATAAAAATCATCATGGCATCGAAGAGAAACCCCCAAATGGTCAGGCTCTCACTGCCCCCCTGGCTCAGCCCTCCCTCCCCTCCTCATGTTCATGTCCTTTGTGCCTCATTCCATCTCCATCCATGGCCCCTCAGGGCAGACCCCAAACCCATCTGCCGGGTTTGCAGCT
>VZRS01012144.1:124774-276368 GCA_013398055.1 Ifrita kowaldi
TGGTGACTGGGACACTGTTCGGGGGAGCCGCATCCCCAGTGGTGACTGGGACACTGTTCTGGGGAGCCGCATCCCCAGTGATTACTGTGAAAGGAATAAGGGAGTGTCTTTACAAATAAATGGCTGGTAAAGATAAGACCTGAGTCTGCTGGTAAGATAACATGGATATTAAGAGATAGAAGAAACAATGGGTAGGATTTCCATAGGAATTTCCCTGATTAGATTTACCCAAAACTGTGTTAATAAACTACAGGAACAGAGACACAAGAAGAAGAAGAAAAGGGGAATGTATATTGGGGGTGTCTGTATTAGGGGGGGATGTATATTAATTAGGCGTTCCAGGAAATCTGTACCTCTCTAGTACCTCAGCCAATGGGGAAAGAGAGAGGGAACCTGCGGCCGGGAAATTGGGATAAAAGAGGCTGCGTCCTCTATCAATTTGAGAGACCCTATGGGAAATGCCCATGACCTCTCCCTTTATTCATGAATAAAGTTACAGGACTCCTCTGTCTCCTTTTCGGACATAAACCTCTGGCGTTTGTGGATTAATTTTCCTGACAACTGGGACATTGTTCAGGGGAGTCGCACCCCCAGTGATGACTGGGACACTCTTCGGGGAGCCGGAGGCAGCCCTGCTGGGGGGCACATGGAATTGATCTCCCTTTGGGAAGCAGAGGCACACGGAGGTCGGATGTTGGATGTCAGACGTTTTGCCCGGGGCTCCAGTGAGTCATTCCAAAGCCGGAGGTTGGACCGGGAGCCCCGGCCCTTGTTCCTCTGCTCTAACCAATTAACCACTTATCCTCTCCGGGATTTATTTTGCCTCTCTCGGCCCATGACTCAGCTGCTGTGTGAGGAGGGCATTATATCCTACTCCGTGATCAGGGGCTAATTCCTCCTTGACACTCGCTGGTGGGTAGGACATGACCCAGTGCTACCGAGATAATCAGACCATTGTCTCAGCATGTTAATTGAGACAAATGGCGGTAATGAGTCACGTTTAGGTGTCTGCTTGAGTTTCCTCTTTGTGTTCTGCCCCCAGATTAATGCCTTCATTCCTCGGAGGTGACTGCTGATGTTCCTCCTCTCGGAGTGCTACTGCTGAGATCGAGCGGTGCTATCTCACTTGCGAAATATTCTGCTTATTCAGATTTGCTATTTTCAGAGCCTTTGGGGAATTGTTTTGCCGTGCCGAGTGGTTTTGAGGTTAAAAGCGAACGAGAAGAACAGAACGAAAACAACAGCTCCTCTTCCGCCCCCACTCTTTACACGCGGATCAAAAATGCGAGCCCGTCATTTACAAACTTTGCCATTTGGGATTCTGCTTAAATGAATTTATCAGCCAAACATTAGGCAGCTGCTGGCCAGTGGTATTCCTGCCTGAGCTTTCAGTGTGGGAGCCGGGAGCACTTACAGTGCTGTGGATGACCAGAGGGCAAACAGAGCAAAATCAGTGGTACCTGAGTTCCCTACAGCAGAGCCTGATATTTGGGATTTTCCAGGTTCATATTTTCACCTTTGCAGGGGAGTCAGCTCCTCACTAGCAGTTGCCTGAAAAAACACCATCTAAATCACTCCTCCAGAGAGCAAACCCAGAGCTGGCAACACAGGCAGTTAAAATTCGAGCTAAAACCCTAAGCCTGAATTACGTGACACTTCCTCACTAATGGATTGCTGAAACCTGGGATCCACTTTCCTTCCTCTTTCAATCCCAGCAGGCTGCAATCGAGGAACAGCAAAAGGATGGCTCGGAGCTCTTTGGCTGAGTCTCAGGCATCTCTCAGCCCTGGGGCTCAGCAGAGACACTCAGAGAGGCTCTGAGGTTTCATCCCCCACACGGGACCAGCGCTCACCCTCTTCATCCGTGTTCTCTGAAGGCTCATTAAACTCTTGCAAGAAGCCACGGGCTCCTGTCCACTCTGAACCTGGATGTTGGATGGGACTTTTCCCTGGTGCAGTGGAAACTGTCCCTGCCCATGGCAGGGAATGAATGAGATGATCTTTAAGGTCCCTTCCAGCACAAACCATTTTATAATTCTATAATTCTAAGTTTAAGGCTGGCTAGACCTGAGCCTACTCCAGACTAATATTCCTGCAGATCCTTTTCCACGCCCTTCCAAGCCCCAGGCTTGTTGCCACCTCAGCAGGGCTGCTCAGCTCCCAGACAGAGCCCAATTCATGCTCAGGTGGCTTAAGCAGGCACTTAAAACCAGCCATAAAGCCATAGAGACAGACTCTGCTTCTCTTCAGCCAGATCCATTTCTCTGCTTCACCAGGGGGCAGAAAGGAAATACCCTCCTAGAGACCCCTGCCATTTTTCTCTGTAAGGGCTCTGTCATCCCACACATCATCTGAGCATACACAGCAAATGTGGCTGAGCTCAACAGTCACACATCTTCCCCTCGGAGGTCAGCAAGTTCTCCCAAATCAAAATATTGTTTAGTGTTAAAAGCAGAAGCTAAACATGAGGATTTTTAGCACAGTGAAAGGCATTGAGAGAATGCCTCCTATTCAGCGGAAATTAAAATCTTCCCCAAGACGTGCCCTGCGAATTAAGCCAAAGAATGCACAGAAGAAAAATCTCCCACAGAGCTGCACTGTAACCATCCATGGTCATGCTCAGCATCAGTAAATTGCTGCACATCAGGCACAGCCTCGAGGGAGTTCAGCAAAAGTTGTTTAAGGATTTAACAAAAGGGCACAAATCTGTGTTTAGACAAAGCTCAAAGCAGGGCTCATCCAGTCGGTGGGGTGGAATTTATTCCCAAAGGCAGAAGCAGAGATGGTGAAAACCTGTCTCTTTTGGCAAATTCTCAAAAAATTACTACATTAACCTTTGCAAGATCACAAATGCCATCAGACAGAGATGTCTGTGTCCCTACCAACCACCTGCAGCTGGGATTTCCATGGGATCCCCCAAACGACAAGAGCCACACATAGAAGAGCAGATATCTCATATGGAATGGCTTCAAACTGCCAGAGGGCAGGGATAGGTGGGGGATTGGGAAGGAATTGTTCCCTGGGAGGGTGGGCAGGCCCTGGCACAGAGTGCCCAGAGCAGCTGTGGCTGCCCCTGGATCCCTGGCAGTGCCCAAGGCCAGGCTGGACAGGGCTTGGAGCAGCCTGGGACGGTGGGAGGTGTCCCTGCCCAGGGCAGGGGTGGCACTGGATGGGCTTTAAGGTCCCCTTCAGCCCAGACCAGTCGGGGATTCTGTGGCCCAGGACAGGAGCTGTGTGGAGGCTGACACAGGCACAGCTGAGGGAGAGGCAGCAGCAGGGCGGAGCTGAGCTCTCCTGCATTTGGCTGTGAGCAGGAGTTAGTGATGAGACAGCACATCAGGAGGGATCCCTTTGCACACAACTTTATCCACCAGCATTGTAAAGAAGCGTTCAAAGCCATTTATAGTGACAAACTTTGGTCCCAAAATTCTTTAGGGAGGTGCTCCCCCTGCCCTTGCCTCCACAAGGCAGAACCCCCTGATTTGGGGAAAGGCAGAAGCTGCCACCTGAGTGTCTCTTTGCTGGCCCCAAGCTCATGGTTTCAGTCATGCCCTTCATGATTAAATCCCAGCCTCACTTGGATTTTGTTTCCAGCCTGGAAGTACAACACATAAACACAACACAACCACATTGGAAAAAGTTGTGATGAACAAAGTTGTTTCTTGATCTGTGGTTGAACTGTCACCAAAATATTTGGCTGCCACTGGAAAGAAAGGGGAATCCCCTCTCTGCTGGGCTGGCTAAAATGGACACACAGCTTTAGGGGTCCTTTCTAAATAAGGACACATCAGGATGTTCAATCTAAAACATGCAGAAAACACTTTCTTCCCCTCTCCATTGCAGCCTTCTGTAATTTCCATCTGGCTGTTCCAGGCTGGTCCTCTCTCAGGACATAAATTCCCAAGGGAAGCTCTAAATATCCAGACATGGCAAATAAAATATCTTTGTAAGACTGTTATTGAGCTGTTTTTATATAGTAGAGACTAACCCAGGCCTTTCACTGCATAAAGAACCCAACTCTTTCAGTTTTGTCCCTGCCACCACACTTCACTTCTCTACAAAGCCAAAAAGCTGAATTGTTTCAACACACCAAACTGAGCCTTGTTGCAGCTGGGGAAGAGCAAACATCAGAGGAATTGAACTTGAACTTTAGAATGAGCAAGTGAAAGGTCACAGCTGCTGTTTGACACCTGGAGTTTAATCAGGGGGATTGAGGAAAAGCCAGACACCCCAAAACCCTCTCCTTCCTTCAGCCATTCCCTCATGAGAGGCTACGGCACACACAGCAAGCAGGGCTTGGGTACAGAATATTCCAATTCAACTCCCAAAGCCTTGACTGGAGATAAAAACCATCTCACTCCTATGTGCACAAGTGTTTTTCTTCATGAATTCATGGCCAAGGGTGCCCAGTGCAGACCTTTCCCTCTTGCTGCCAGAACAAACACAATGCCTGTTTATTGTCTGAAGAACAATCAAATTACGCATTATTCCGTTTTCGCTGGATTTGTCTGACCCTACACAATGGCTTTTGAAAAAAAGAAACAGCTCAAACAAATTAAACCAGAGGATTCAAAGTGAGGAGATGAATCGCAAGCTGGGCAGATGAAATAAGAGTTTGAAAGCCAAGACCAACATTAGCTGGAGAAATGAAGGAAAAGTCTAAGCTGTCTTCTTTCAACTGCTGCCCACCCCCCTCTTGCCTCCTTCCCTGCCCATCACAAATCTTCCTGTGGCGTTCCCAGACGCAATCCTGAGTCTTTCATTGGACTTGGAATACTGCAAAGCCTCTGCAAGGACCACTGAACATCCAAGCTGAGACCTACAGCTACAAGAAAGAGATTTTTTTCTCTTGGAAGCCCTTCAGATCCCCTCCTCTGCCCCTTTTATTTTCTTTGTCTGTTTTCAATGCAAAAGCAGTTTTCAAAGAAACAAAGGGTCCAGTGAATGATTTAATAAATTCTGGATTAAGTAAGAACTAAACTATGCCATAGACTTAATTTAAACAGCTGGAATATATATATATATATATCTTTTCAATGGGCTCTAAGAGGAGAGGAAGGAATTTAGAAAGGGAAGAGAAAGTGTTTAAAGACAGCAAAGCTCTGCTGCAGTTTTCCAGAGCCTCCATGGGGAAATATCTATTCCCCAGAGGGAGGTGAATGAATGGGGACTACACACAGAATAATTTTATGGTGTGTGGCAGGGGAGGTGGATGAAAAGGTGTTGGGTAACAGTGGCAGAGAGGGAAGAAAGGCTCCAGGGAAGGAGAGATCCCCAGGCAGACGCTGACCTTGGCTCTGCAGAGCAGATGCAGCAGTTCCTGCTGGGAGAGCAGCGCTGGGCTTTGTAATTGGACATTGCCCCAGGGCTTCGCACAGTGGGCCCTTTGTAGTCGTGTCTTTAATGGTCTCCTATTCTTCCCGGGGCTGGAAGAGATGCAAAGGGCAGGGAAAGACGGAAGAAACATTTCGGAGGGCTGAGAGACAGAAGGGAATCACAGCAAAACAGATTTCCCCATGGGCTGCAGCGCAGAAACACAGCAGAGGTTCGAGGGAAAGCTGAATGGGGAGATTTAAACTCGAGGCAAGGTAGCGTTTTCTTCTAGGCACTCAGACTATTTACATTCCAGCTGCAGCTGTGAATGGGCCTGGATAACCCCCTGCCCCAGAACCCCTCCATCTTCCATCTTCTGGGGCTGACAGGCTCAGCCTGTGCCAGGCAGGAAGTTGAAGTGTCACGTTTTTTCTGCCCCGCTGTCACCTCTGTCCCCAGAGAGGCTGAGTGCAGGTAAGCACTCTGCCAAGCTCTCCAAAGAAAATGCTTTCTCTTTCCCAGTACTTGGGAGCCAAATTTCCCAAAATACAGCTGCACTTTGACACTGCCTCAATTCCTTGCTTTTTTTTAATCCCAGATCTTATTTCAGTGGAATTGGAGGATGACAGAAGCCTGAGGTCTCCGTTAGGTGTGCTCACCTTTAAGGAGAGGTTGATAAAATGGATAATCCTGCTGCAGACTGCTGGGAGTTCGCTCAGGAAACCACACTCACACCTTGCTGTGTTTAGGCTTTTCAGCTGTTCACATCCTGTTATTTTCATCCTGGTACATTCTGTGAGACATTTTGATAACAGATGAACTCGGCTTCTGGCTCCCTTTAAGGCACCTGTGCTCTCTGCTGCCTTCTCCCAAACCACCAAGTTAAAGAAGAGCATTCAGAACAACCCAAAGAAGAAAATTTGGAAATAGAAGCACTGTTTCCACACCCATCAGCAGCAAATCACCATCAAACCTGGGAGCTGTTGGACCTAAGGACACACCAAAATTCCTGGAGGAGCTGGTCGGGTGCTGTGGCTTCTCACGAGTAAATGTCACCATCAGGTGCCCACAGCAGAGCTTCATGGCCCAAGTGAGGACACATCTGCTAAAACTGGAGTCAAGTCCTGTCATGGCAAGTCCCAATTTCTCACAGAAATTCCTTCTTTGACTTTCTCCTCTCTGGACACCACCTGCTTTTAGTTATTCTTTCATTTCTGAGAGAAAAACCAGCTAACTGTGTTCTCAGGGAATGCTGAAAACTTCAACCTAACGGTCCCAAGATTTAGTCAACTTCCCCAAATGGCACCAGCTGAGGGGGAAACACACAGATTCCCTCCTGGACTCACTAATGTTTGTCCCCCTTTTATGTTTGTCCACAGGCAGCTCAAAGGAAAGCAAACACAAACATTTGGGGGTTCAACGACCTCCTCTGTGCAGGCTCCTGCTTGAGGTGGTCACTGCATCCCTGCAGCAATGCCTCAATATTCACCTGCTCAGCAGCTCTTCCACTTGGGAATCTTCCATGTTCCAGCAGGAAGAAACTGTGTGCTTCTGCTTAAATGTGACAGCTTCATAATTAGAGCAGCTGCTTGGAACACAAGAGGTGCAGGTTTGAATCTTTCCAGGAAAGAGGAAACTGAGCCAGAATCTTACACCTGACTGAACGTCCCACCTCATTAAAAAAAAAGAGGTAGGAACATCATCCTTATGACTTTGTTTTGCCTTACTTGGACCAAACCACTGCAAGTACTTGCAGTAAAATACATTTTTTAAAGGATGGTTTCATTCCAGAGAGAAATGGAAAATACCAAAAACATAATTTGATTCAAATAGGTCTCTAAATTCAGGCAAAGAATAAAGAGGAAAATACTTGCTCAGACAATTCTTATATTTAATACAGCCTGTTCCTGATTAAAGTGTCTCAGTCTTTTCTTCTACTTCCAACCCAGTTTCTTTCTCCACACCCTTCTCCCAGCTCCCTCCTGGTGTCCTCTCATGCTTTCAGCTTCTTCCAGGGATCTGGGCCAGGTCCTTGCAGCTGAAAATGATGGGTTATACCCTGCAATGATGCATTTGCTGTCCTGGAACACCCTCATGGATCTGCTGGACTCAGGCACAGCGCTGACCTCCTGATTTCCTGAAGCACTGCAGAACTTGAGCAGCAGGAACCTTCCACTTCAGAATTTTATTTACAGGGGCTGATGTCAGCTCGAACATGTGGCAATTGGAAAGGCAACATTTGTGCTCTGGGAACAGCAAAAGCTGTTTCCTTTGCTTTGGAATGAGATCTCCAAGCTGGCCTTGGCCTCGTGCTGCAGAAAAAGCATTTTTCTTCTCTTCCATCTCACCAGTGGAGAACAGAGAGTGTCAAAGTGCTCTAAAACCTGTCCCTAAACCTGTTTTGGGTATAGACCCCAAGACTTACCAACATATGGGTCACACAGGGGTCGAGCAGGGTTAAACACTGCCGGGGGATGACACGAGAATGGGGTAACACTGCAGCTCTGCAGCGGGAGTGTTGGGAAGCATTTGGGATCCAGAAGCAGGGATGCACCTTTGCCCACAGCCAAAGCCATGACACCGGGTGGTTCTAACTCCTGGCTTTGCACGTCCACCAAGAAGTCCAAGCTCCCTCCACTCTCCAAGTCCCAGCTTCCCAGCAGCCTGTGGAAAAAGCCTGTGAGAAAGCCTGGACGTGGCACTCAGTGCCAGGGTTTAGTTGATGAGGAGGTGTTGGGTCATAGGTTGGACTTGATGATCTCAAAGGTCTTTCCCAACCTGGTTCATTCTGTGATTCCGTGGAGGAACACAAACAAATCCAGATTTGTGGTGGATGCTGCTCACCTCCGGGAGCTAAAATGGACACAAGGACAGCTCTACCAGGGGATAAATCTTTTCTAAATTCTGTCCCATACTTCACAAGAAAGCTATTCTCCAAGCTCTGGCCTGAAAACACTTTTTAATTCCAAGTTTGCTTGGAATTGTTTGAAAAACAGAAGGAGCACTGCCAGAGCCAATTCCCCCATTTTGTAAAAATAAATCTCAGTAGGAAATCCACATGGACTCCATTTCCTCCTGGGCCATTCTTCCCCCACTGGGAGCTAAAACAGATTCTGAAACTCTCCCAGCAGGAAACATTCTGTGATGTCTCTGCTCTAGCACGGCACCATCACATCAGAACCCCCATGGTCCTCATGCCTAATTTTGTTCCACCCAAGTTTATTCATAGAACATCTTATTTTCATCAAGGAAATCCTCGAGAGCAACTCAGCATTGGCAAATTCAGTGGGAGATTATTCCCCTCAACAAACTGGTTTTAATGTCCAGGGCAGAGCTGTATTTTTGGGGTTTTTTTACCATCGGTGGCAATGCAATTCTTCACCAGCCTGCACTTTAAACTGGGTCTGTGAAGTGATCTGCAATTAAGTGACCTAATACATGCACCAGGCCTAAATCCATACTGCTCCTCTTTGTGATTCCCTCCCTCCCGACACACATCAGCTTTGTTTTGCTGACCTACTTTGGGAAATCTCTGCAACCAAAAAATTGTTCAGTACCAGCAAGGGCAAATTGAGCAGATTGGCAGTGTGTGGAGCTGGAAACTGATTTTATCGTGGGCTTTCCTCGGAGAGGAACCTTAGCATCAAATCATTAAATTATCCTGAAATTCTGAGATGATTTGAGAGGTTTGGGTGTATAACATCCTGGGTTGTGGACACACTAAATAAGTAATTACTCATTAATAAAACAAGAAATTAAAATGAGTAATTGTGCTTTGACTATTTAGCAGGAACATTTTGAGAAATGCAACAATTACTCCAAGCTCAGATTGACAAATGCTCACAGTTTTGCCTAAAATAAGATTTCTGTTTTCCTGAGAAAAGCTGAGATTTCAATTAGAAAGCTGAAAACTTCCAACAAAAAAAATTTATTTTAAGTTCTATTTAAAAACACATGGTCCTTCCTAGAGAACTATTATCAGGGCTTTTCAATTATGTGAGGAAAAAAGCTTAGGTGGAAAAATATCTGAGCAGTGCCAGTAATGACACAATTTGGCATTAGAAAAATGCCACACCTGCCATCCATTGCACCTTGAACCATGGCCTTGTTCCTGCTTAGGGAAGCAGTCACCGTGAGAGGTGCAGCAGCAATGGATGCACAAAAAACCCTACAAAACCCCCCAAAACACCCCAAAATCACAGAAAGTAAACAATCCCAGTTTTGGATGGATAATAAACCTCCCAGCAGCACTCATGCTGGTGGTGCACAGGAGGAGATCTCCCTGAAGCCCCTTTTTGCCTTTATCAGGAGGTTTTATGAACAGCTGCTCATTGTTGCCCACCCATCCCATTCCAAGGATAAATTTTTCACGGGGTGCACATGGAAAAATCAGTTCATTGTTTTATTTTCTAATTCAAAAGGGAAAAAAAAAATAGATGGTAGGAAGTCAAGGGAACTTCTCCCAGCCACCTCGTTGTGGACTTAAAATAGGGCTTAATTTTAACTGCAGCATTTATTCTTTATTTGATTTCACGTTAAGTCAAGTAAAATAAAGCTGAGAACACCTAAGCCTGTTGTCTCATGTTACAGTAAATGAATATACACCCTACAGTGCTGTCTGAAGTTTTTTACATCAGAAGGCAGGAATTTTACTCCAAAGAAACGGGAAAAAACATAAATAATCACCCAGGAAAAGTTAAGTTTGGGAGCCTGTTTTGTTTTTAAAGATCTCCATGCAACGCTTGCTTCAGATCTCTGGAAAGCAGAGCAGGAGAACATGAAGTGAAGCTCTGATTTCAGCTCCCTCCCAGCAGCACAGGGTTTCACAAGGAGCATTCCCTTGCCCCAACTTGTCCCGGGGCCGAATCTCATTAGCTCGAGAGGAGCAGAGGTGGCTTCAGAAACGGCCCAGAGCTCTGTAAGAACCAGAGCAAATCAGCCCAGGCGAGGGGAGGGCAGGTGCCAAAGCCATCCCCGAGTTGCTGTCCCCTGACTTTGGGTGGCAGGAGGAGAGCGGGGCTGCTGTGCCACGGCTTCACACGGTGTCACCGGGAAAGATTAGCTCATCTCGCCGTGACAGACAGCAGCCTGGCCGTGTTTGCTCCCAAACATCGCCTTTCCCAGCGGACGGAGCATTGACACCCTGTCTGCCCCAGGCAATAAGTGTCACTTACCCAATGGGACCTTCCCGGCAGCACTTCCCTGGAATGACAAGCGGCCAAGAGCACAATGACCCATTGAGGAGGCAGAGGAGAAAGCTTTTTGCCACAGGGCAATGTTACAGGTCTTTCTGAAGCTGAAGGAAAGGTAATTAGAAGTCCTGGGTAATCTATTCCCCTCACGTCACTGTAATGGAGAAAGGACCTCCACAGCTTTTCCAAGGAAAGCTTTAACCCCTTTGCTTTAACCATATGGAATTTCAGTGTAGTCCCCGAGTGTGAACATCGCGTGAAATAACTGCAGCACCGGGGAACTTTTGCTGTACACAGGTTTTTCGGTATTTCAAGTCCATCTGACTCAATTTAGTATGTTTTGCCACCAAAAAGCTGAACAGTCAGGTCAAACTTGCTGTGTAAAACATTAAGAACACCTGCCTGCTCTTGTGATATGGAATTAAATGTTCCTAATCCAACCACGAGTGTTTTGGTAAAGGTACTGGCACAAAAAAACCCCAACCCAAAGAAATAAACCTGTTTCAGCATCCCAGCCTGGATCTATTGGAACAAACATCCAAAATAAAGTTGTAAATTAAAATGAAAAAAAAAAAAAACCCAGAGAAAAGCCGGTTTCACCTCAAAAATCCCTGCTGTAATCAAAGTTTGCAGAAAGTATCATGAAGAGAAAAGTTGTCCTGAAATGGGAGGATATCAATCATTGGGAAAGGCAGTTGTCCTGGGATGAAAACACTTTAAAAAAAGAAGGGGTGACAAATTGATGAGTGGAGGAAAGCTAAGGAAAAGCATTTTGAAGAAGTGGCTTATGGCACGCTGAAAGTGTTTGATATCTGCCAGGCACAACAGGTGTGTGTGGGAAGAACGATGTGTTCCCTCAAACGTGAAGGGGAAGGGAAAAGGAACAAAAGGGGAAAAAAAAGGGAAAGAAAACATGGAGCTAGTGGCTTTCAGTGTTTCCTGCAGAAGCAGCAGCAAGTGACAGATCCCTCTCGAGAACTTCTAAACACGTTGGAAGTGACTCCCTTCCCAGCAACTCAAAGTCTAAGCAGACAAGGGACACAAAGGAAGGGGTGGAAAGGGGAATAATTATCCAGAATTCGTGAGGGGGAACAAAGGGGCTAAGTTACTTGTCACACAAAGCCTCGTGTTTCAAACACCTCATCCCGCAGGCTGAGCTGTAAAGACCACCCTTTCTCCTGACAGAGTATTTTTAATTGCGCTCCATTCACAGGGAAGGAAGGCTGTGCCACTGAGAAGTATTAATCCTCCTAATTAAGTGGAGTGCTTGAAAAGCAGTCAGGAAAACAAGGGAAGGAGTGAAAGGAGCTGAATACCATCAGAAATAAACACTAGATTTCTTGCTAAATATGACACTCCCATCACTCAGAGCCCCCGGGGAGTGCGGTGCTGGAGACAGATTGGTGTTTCTTGAGGAGCATTAAAAGCCTGAGAAGCATTTTAATTTTAAGGGTATAAAAGCAGCACGGAGCCCCTCTGGAGTGAGAGCAAGTGGGAGGTCTGAATGGAGCCCTTCAGCTCCTGCTGCCTGAAGTCATTTCAGGCTCTTTTCTTGGCTCAGCATCTACAGGAGAAACAACCAAAATGGAAAACTCACCTTGAAATAAGAATCGAAACTCATGATGGAAAAATCAGCAATCATTTTGTAAGTGCTTTGCCCTTTGCTTCTGCGTCCCAACCCATAAATTAGGAGCACGGAAACCATCACCTTCATTAAATGGTTGGGCAGTCGATGGCAGAGACAGCAGTGGGATGGTGCCTTGGAATCCAGATGCTTTTAAAGCTCCATTATCAGCGCCCTTGCAGATCAGCAGCTGCATTGGCACCTCACGAATCAGAACTAAGGAGATTTCCCCAGCTTCAATGGGAATAAACATTTCCACAAACACGTTCTATTGATGGTCTTTGGGACTCTTCCTCTACCACTCCAAAGCACTTGGAATTTCCTTCTTAGCAAGAAGTACTCATGGTACCTTAGCAATAATTTGGGTCAAATTCTCCATGTTAAGTAAATTAAGTTCGCATTTTCAAGTCACGTTTTCCATCTTCATTGTGTAGTTGTCAGACTTCCTGTTCTCTTATTTTGGGCTTTTTGTCCTCCATCTTTTCAAGCTTGGTTCTGATGCCTTAGGTTGTAACTTTGATATTTTTGAAATCCTGCACTGCCTGCTGTGTAACTCTGAAGTTTCTTGTAGCCTGGTAATTTCTGCTCTCTCGTGCTAAGGCAGACATAACAAAGCCTTGCTGGGCAGACATAACAAAGCCTCTCCGGGCCTGCTCTCCAAGGACACCCAGACCGTCCTAGGCCCAAAAAGTACAAACCAAAAGCCTTTGAGAGGGGGGCAAGCTGAGGGGAAATTACATCATTAAACTGAAGCTTTAATTGGAGAATTAACCCTGATATGCAAATGAACCAAACCTATAAAAGTGTGAAGAACTCGTGGCCTGTCGTCCATCTCGGGGCCCATCTGGGCAGTGGCCTCTGGCTCCCCAGGGGTACCTTTGAAGGCCTTTAAATAAATACCGACCTTTATTCCCTTCCTCCTGTCTGGCCTCTGTTTTTAGATGTCCTCTCAAGGCATCAGTTCAAGCCTTGCTTTTTACATTTTCCCTTTTGCTTCTCGATGTCTGCAGCAGCTTTTCCCCAGTGCTTCTGGGCTCTGCTGCTGAAGATGTCTCAATCACCACCACTTAGATTCTAGATTCTTTATTTTACCAGCTCCTTTTATCTATTTATCCCTTTACCTTCTTTGTTTATGATACATATTCCTAATATCTTTTACACTGTGGCTATAAATTCCTGTCCTCTCCCATACTCGAGTCTGACCTCCACAACCACACAAGTTCATTCCCCACTTCCCTTCACATATCTATTTCTTCTCTTAAAACCAGTTCAGACTCACTTTTGCTGCTTCAATTATATCCCAAGTGCCTGAGAAAATGGAATTTCTTGGGAACTTTTCTGCAGAAGGCATAAAAGCCTTTAAGTCCTTCATTCCCTGGTTCAAACAATGGAATAAGGAAAGCCCTGTTGCCTCAGCACTGTAAAGGCAGCAATTCTCAAAATTACAGCAGGGTATGAAGGTCAGTAATGCAGCCAGTCCTCCTCAGCTGGAATTCCTGACACACAGGAGTCATTGTCCATCAGAAATGAGCAAAAGAGAATTACTGAGGAGTTCTTCCTCTCTCTGAGTAAACAAGGTCAGATGCGACATCCAAGAAAACCCCGAAGTCAGCAAAACAAAAAGGGATTGTGTTCATCCAGGACAAATATGGTCAAAAGGAAAGGAGGAAAAGGCCTTTGGACCATGTGAAGGGAGAATCGTCAAAGGCAACTTTTATTTTATTGTGATGCTATTTCAGCACAACTCAGAATCCCCGGCATTTCTAGAGGCAAAAAAACTGAAAAGCCAAATAATTGCTGAAGAACTGATGTTAAACAAACAAAATACTGATCCACATTCCCAGAAATGCATTTCAGTAAACTTTTTATTTGATCCTTTGAACTTTTAGAGGGAGAAAAAGCAGAAAAAAAGTCTTCTATTAACACATTCTGGACTTCTGAGTCCAGTGGTCAAAAGGTACAGAATATATTTAACTACAATAACTCATTTAACCTCAAAGACTTGGTTTCATCAGCACCTCGCACGGTTTTTCTTTCAGAATGTGTGGCTTTATATTTGAAACTCTATTAGAAAATGAGGTCTTAAAACCTTGTTTTGAAAGTAACAACTCTTTTCTAAAACAGACATTCCATGAACAGTGTTCGTTCTCCCCATCTGAACAGACAATCAGGAAAAAGTTCTGTGCTTATTAAAGCAACTCAGCATCAGAATGAGGAGTTTAGATTGTAAAAATCCACACACTCAAAGAAAAATCTGTAGCTGAAAAACTGGTGGAATTGTGTGACGCCACTGAAAAATTCCACAGCCTTCAATTGCTGGTGTTTAGTTTGGATTATTTTTGTATTATCTTTAAATGCTGCTAGAAAAACCTTTGGAAAATGTAGGCTGAATTTCTATTTTCCTTACAGAAAGTCAGTTTAACCAGAGAGGCAGAAAAAGATCAAATTAGAGTACAGCATTAGCAAAAATTTAAATATCATCTTTCTAGCATAACCCCATTTCAGAAAGCAGCGCTGCTCTCCTCCCAGGAGGGCTGACATTTAAATATTTATAGGATCAAATGCTGATGACAGAAGATTTGCTCAACTTTCTTTCCTCGACAAAAAAATGACACAGTTCTGGAAGGTCTCTCCCAGCATTTTAGTTGTGCTTCCCTTTAAGTGGCAATAATCAGGGATTTCTCCCGTTTTGCCTTTAATGGAGATCAGCAGGCTCAGCTCCATCAGAGCATGGCAGGGGCCTTGTCCACACCCTCCGTGTGGGTTCAACCCAAAACTGGGTGAGGGGGTTTACAATAAAATAGATCAGTGAATCAACAGCTTTCTAGTGGCTCATTATATCAGCTCCAACTGCTCCTTTGGATCACGTTCTCACTGGCATCAAACTCACAACATCTCAGCTAATCTTGGAGCATCCTGACAGTTCAGCTCATTTTACACCGATTTAACAAATCTGAACAACCTGGGATTGCTCAAACGTCAAATGGGAGCTCGAAATTGTTGTAGGTACATCAACTACTAAATAAATTCTTTAGTTGTCAAGTGCTGGAATGTTAATTTAAGGACAGAATGAAGTTTGAGGAACACATCTTCATAGAATCATGGAATGCTTTGGCCTGGAAGGGACCTAAAGCTCATGCCCTGCCATGGGCAGGGACATCTTCCACTATCCCAGGTTGCTCCAAATCCCATCCAACCTGGCCTTGGACATTTCCAGGGATGGGGCCAAATTCCTTGGTCCCTCTGAGGAAAAAACAAATCTTATCCTAAAATTAAGACTGAAGTATTGCACATATTCAGTGGGCAAGACACAGCAGATGTTGAGCCAGCAATTCTTCTGTGCTGGAAAAACGTGGGATCATCACTCCAGGGAAAGAGAGTTCACCACGCAGGGGAGTTGCTGCTGTTTAAGGTGATTATGCCCAGTGAACTGGCAGGATTCGGTGTCCCAGGGCACGTTGGATAAACAGCTGCTTGGAAAATGAAGCTTTGCCTCCGTGACACAGTTAAGGTGACACAACCCCCCCCACCGTGTGTCCCCATTAACCCTTTCTTTCCTCATGGGAGAGTCGACTCCCTGCTGGTATTAATAAAACCTAATCATAATCCAAGCTTCTCTTTAAAACAGTGATTTCACACTGTAATTTTTACTTTTCTCTGGTTGTCTCTGCAGGAATTGGGAATCTACTACCACTCAAGTCCTCCTTTGACAGAGTTATGTTATTTATGGTAAAAAAGGCATAAAATATTTGCAAGAAGCACTGAATGGATTAAAATGAGTAGGTAAAAAACTACTGGAGTGTTTCCCCTCTCTGCTCACGTCTGATCCCTTCTTGCTTTCTCCACTGAGATCTTCAGCAGCACTGCAAAACTTTCCCCCAAAGCAACAACAACCTGAGCTGAAACAGTCCTTAATCACCTTTTCACCATTCAAAGCAGCAAATCCAGCCCCTAAATACCTCCAGGGCCCTGGGCTGGCATTCAGAGAGGTGCCCAGAACACCTTATTCAACTGAGAGCACTCTTCCCTCTGGGTTAACTGGAGTTTTTATGGGTCAAGTCACAGGAAAACTTGCTGATTTTTTCATCTCAAACTTTGTGACCTTACAGGCTCTAAGCATGTTTCTCATTAGAGGTGACATTAAAATTTCAGGGGGTGGTGGATGATGTTGCTTTGTTTTCTGCTCTATTTTTTAGCCATTTCCAGGGAGCTGTTTGTTAAATTGATTTTAGTGTTCTATGTGTTTAAGCAGGACAGTCTGTGTAGCACGATGTATGCATAAATGTATATAAACGGATATATAATTTCCTCTTCTGAAAGAAAGTCACATATCCCCATCCACTGTTCATTCTAAGCACAAATATAATTTATTAATCAACAACAGAAGCAAAAGAACCCAACAGAACCTACCTGGCTGCATTGTGGAGTAAATGATTGCTCCACAACACCCTGCACACAAAATGAGCTTTTCCTCCTCCTGGCACACCTCAAAGAAGGCTTTTCATCATGAGACAGAATGTCAAAGAGTTTCAAATGATTAAAAGCAAGAACAAATCACAATTCTTCCTCCTTCCCCCACCCCCCACCAAAAAAAAGATTAATGTAAAGCACCTTGGGATTTGTCTGCATAAAAAGCTTCGTACAAAGTAATTGTTGTAAAAACGCTTGACAGCATTTGTCAAACGCTGTCCTTTGAATAGGTGACATCTCTGTTAAAACCCCTCTCCATCAGGATTCCATTCAGCATCAGTAAATGGGAAGTGTCAGGCAGTCACAATATATTCCCAGCTGATGCAACTGAAAAGGAATCTAATGCAAATTCCAGCAGGCTGATTCCAGCAGGCTTCAGATGCACTTTTAAAACACTTTCCTCAGAGCCTGGCTTTTTATTTGCTGACAGATGCTTTTATAGACCTGCTGAGTTCGGAGGCTGGCAAAGAGTAATCGCCCAGGCAGAGGCTGCACGGGCAGAATAAGCAGCAGTGAATAAAACCCTGGATTTTGAATGAAACTTGAGCACTTTTGCCAATATTAACAGGTACCACACCATTGTTTCCTGGAGATTCATCTGCTTGTGTAAGCTGTCCCAGTTCTTCCTGGCAGGAGAGGGAAAGCTGCTTTCAAATTTCACCTACATCAGCACCAGCAAGGAGCAACACCACAAAAACAGAATTAGTTCCAGTTTATATCAAGATTACGGAGGTTGAAGCCCTTGAAATTGCAATTTTCCAGCCGGTGAAATGAAGACAGCAAGTAATACTTGCCTACCTTAGGAGGGATTTGGGCTGACACATTAACGTTTGCTTGGCATTCAAAAACTTCCAGCTCAAATAATTCACATATTCTAAATTTGCCTCGAGTTCACCCTGTGCCTAATGCCAGTGATTTCCATCACCTCGCACCAGAAGATGTTTGGTCAGCTTTTTTTTTTTGCCTGGAACACGCTATTTTCTGCTGCTGGGGCCAAGCACAACACAGACAGCTCCCATGGCACCCAGCCAGACCCAGGGCTTCTTACCTGGCAGCAACCCCCGGTGCCAGCTCAGCGGCCTGAGTGCATCTCCCTATGTGAAAAACAAGAAACCACAAGGAACTCGAGCTAAATTTCATTTCCCTTCCCACTTTCCAGCCTGTAGGAGTGAGGGTTTTTTGCTTCAGGCTTTTTAATTAAAGTTTCCCTTCTACAACTGCACTGGGCTGGCCCCGGAGCCGTTCTTTGGCTTGCACGGCACCTGTAGAGCCAAGAACTGGAGATTCCTGGAATACAGGAATGTGTCAGGCTGGAAAGGGTGAGCAGGATGGCTGCTGGTGAGGCTGGGGTCAAAGCAGACACACAAATGTTGGGCTGCATTCTCCGTTGTCCATGCGCAGGATCCCCAGGAGTGCAGGAAGGAACGGGAATCCAGAAGTCAGCATTCAGTTTAAGAAACCAAAGTCACATAGGGATTTTAAGTCACAAAACCATATTAAAAATGTAATTTTATTTGTAAAAGCTGTAGTGTCGAATTACCACCACTGGCTGTTGTTGCAATCCCCCATCAGTGCCTCAGTTTACCTCTTCACAATCCGACATGGGCTTCGGCTTTTCCTGCACTTCTGTGCTGCTCCAGAACCCCCCGCTGCGTTACTGAGCTGTTCCCTGCCTGTGCTCTGGCTGTGTGGGAATGACATCAGAGTCACAGAATCCCAGGATGGGACAGGCTGGAAGGGACCAGAGAGGGGCATTTGGCCCCCCATTCCTGCTCCAGCAGAGCCATCCCAGAGCACGGGGTATGGGATTGTGTTCAGATGGTTCTGGAATATCCCCGGTGAGGAGACTCCACACTCTCCCTGGTCTCTGTCCAGGGCTGGGCACTGCCCAGGGCAGAAGTTCTGCCTCCTGCCCAGGTGGAACTCCCTGGGATCAGTCCCTGCCTGTGGCTCTGGTGCCACTGCTGGGCCCCGCCGCAGAGCCCGGGCCCTGCTCAGAGCCCTCCCTGCAGCCAGGGACAGATGCTGATCCCTCCTGTCTGACCAGTTCAAGGCTCGTGATACAAAAAAAACCTCTGGCAGGTCACACTAACAACCAATATTAACTAAACCAGTTGAAATACCTTTAAAAAGATCAGCAGAGAAAGAGGCAACATTATCTCTTCTCTCCTACAGCTTCCTAAGCTTGGTGAGGGAAACCAAGTCCATAGCTCAGGAAACATCTCTCAGGAAGACAAAACTACAGTCGATGGCTGTTCCTGGGCTATTTTGGAGGTGTCCTTCATTAGCTTATCTATAAAATTACTAAGAATTAAGAGGTTTGAAGAAGCCACAATAACAGGGAAGAGTTGATGGAAATAGGGTCTCCCTCCTGAGCTGGTTGCCAGCTGAATCCGACAGCCACACTTCATTTGTTTTGCCAGCAAATGGCAAAACAAGCCCATTACAAGTTTTTAGCAGAATTTTATGGAGAAAGCACCATGTGTTGGGGATTAAAATGAATGAAAGAGAACCAAAACCTCATAATTTTGGAACATCGTGTCCTGGAACACAAGAGAAAATTTGGACCTAAAATTCAAGATTCATTCTCGCAGCAAGTATTTCCCATTTGCTGCCAAAGAAGACAAAGACAAAATAGGAGATTTAATGAGAAATAAGCCAAAGCCCACAACGTCAGTATGAAACAGGGACATGGATGATACCTAAAAGTGAATTATAACCTTTTGGCTGTGTTGCTTTCCGAAAGAGGCCACACATGAAGCAGCCACACAAAAGCTGGGACTGCAGTGCTGCAGGAAATGGATGCATTGGAAGGGTGAGGCACGAAGAAGGGCTGGAACTTCTTACTGAGACAAAAATGCTCCACACTGGGCCTGGTGAACCCCAAAATGTAACAATATAAGGACTTATGTGCAGTACCAGGCCACTGATATACTGGGGAAGCACATGAATGCAGAATTAGCGTATTTTAAAACAGAATTATGCCAAACTGTGTCAGGACATCCCTTGTTTAACGGGAGGCCCTGACGTGTTCCTCAGGCTGCTTTTCAGCCCAGGTGGTCACAATTTACCCAAAGCCACTGAGCAGTAGGATTTTACCACAAAACACTGCAAGGATTTATCTTCAGACCAAGCCGAAGTCCTTCCACTCCCAACCAAAGCATTTTACATATCCCAGTCACTTTTTCCATAGAAAAGTCCTTAATATTTCCCATTCAGAGGAAGAGCTTCAAACAAAGGGCTGGGCTGATGGATACAGAGAATATTCAGAGCTATAATGAGGAGCTTTACCATAGGGCCAGCAATTTTTAAACAAGGAGCTTAAATTCCTCATGGGTCAATTCAGGAATCAGTCATGAACAACCCGAAATTGCTGCACAGCTCTCAGTTCCTGGCTCCCTGAAGCAGCTAAATGGAGATGAGGTTAATTCAATTGAAGACAAGCTCTGCAGGTCAGTCCATCTGCACAGGAGCCTTTTTGCTTCATGAACTGTCCCTGCAGGCGAACTCTTTCCGAATAAGATTTGACACCCTGAAGAATACCCGTTCTTCTACCTATATCCCTTTCCTATAAACTGTAGAATCCTTCAGTTTGGAAAAGACCTCTAAAACAGAGTTCAGCTGTTAACCCAGCACTGCCACGTTCACCATTGAGCCACAGGTCTGAGTGCCACATCCATGTGTTTTTTGAACACTTCCAGGGATGGTGATTCCACCCCTTCCCTGGGCAGCCTGTTCCAATGTGCGACCACTCCTTCAGCGAAGAATTTTTCCTACTATCCCATCTAATCCTCCCCTGGTACAACTTGAGGCCATTCCCTCCCGTCCTGTCACTTGACCCGGGAAAAGACCTTGACACCAACTTCACTGCACCTTCCAGCTGCGCTCTGAAGTGAATTATCAACCCACAGTTCCTACGTTCAGCGTCAAATTGCTTCCAGGGGCAGGAGAAAAAATGACACCCTGGGGTCGCCAGACAGCAGAAATCATCCATGAATCTGGTCAGGAGTGTAGGAAACAGAGGCCGCTTTGTGGGAAGGGCCGAGCAGGGGCTGCGGAGGGGCCGGGCAGGGGCGGCGATGTGCCCCGTGCGCTCCGGGCGCGCTCCGGGAGAAGGGCGCTGTCCGCCGTGCTGAAACACCGAGCGCCGCTGCCACCGGCTCCCCGCCACGGACAGGACACCCAGAGAGCGGGGGCTTCGTTAATCTGCATTAATCTTCATTAATCTTCATTGAGCCTCATTAATGAACATTCACCTGCACCCACGGTGACCCCGAGTCGCGTGTCCGGTCTACTCCAGTTTTAAAGCGGCTGAACCCCAACACTCGCCCACAAAGGAACTGCTGAGATGAGACAAAATCCATCTTTGTCCCTGTCATATCTAGAAAGAGATTCCTGGGACTCATCGCCAGAGGTAAAACTGCACCTTGGAGCTTCATCCATACCCCAAACTGACCTAGTGCACCTAAAACTTCCATTTCCCCCCAGTCCTGCAGAGGTTTTGAGAGCAGGGAACCACTCGCAACATCAGACATCACAACATCATTCTTTCAGTGTGAAATTTCTCTGTGTCAGCTTTAACAGGTGGCACTTGAGAGGAAGCTTCAAGGGCTATAAGGGCATCAGTAAAAACTGAAATTGTCTTGATGCATCTTTAACATGAGGAAAGCAGAAACTAAAACCAGTCCAGCTTTTCAGCTGCAGTTCACATTGCAACAGTAGAAGTGGTTATGGAGACATTCCCAATTTACCAAAGGTCTTAATGAACCTATCACAAGCATCAGGATTTAACTGAAAACAAGGAATTTTATTAATTGGCTTAAAAACCCAAATTGTTTTCATTCCAGCTTGGGATAAATATTTAAAGTTTTGCTCTACAGCTGAAACATCTGTTGGACTATAGATGAGCAAAATCCAAAAATCCAGGATGGAAAATCAGCTCAAGCAGACACATGAGGCAGCCTTAAAATGTGCTTCTGTTCACTTCAGTGAAAGTACCGAGGGGCTGACCAAGCACAAACTCTCTGACACTGCAGCAACTGAGGTTTGAGAAAAAGATTCATTAAAACCATTCACGGAAAATTCACATCTGCTCCCAGTGATAAAAATAGAAAGGCAAGAAACAGCTTGTGCCTAATTATTTCCCTGTTTGCCAGCCAAACCCTCTGTAGTTCAAATAATTTCTCTGAACTCTGCCTTTAAGCTGGATTTTATGTGTTCTTACATCACAACTGCTAAGAGCCCGTTTTCAATATGATTTAAATTAACAGCTGAGTGGATCCGCAGCCTCCCCACGCTGCTGAGGGGCTTCTCTTGCTTGTGGGCTCTGCTGAGCAGAGCTTTAACCAGAACATCATCACACAGTCCCAGCAACTGAACAGAACAGGATCCCCTTGTCCTTTTCCTGTCCCTCGATGTTCCTTGGCACCGCTTCCAGGGGCTTTAAACACAAGAAGTAGATCTTGAAAGACAGAAACCCCTTCAGAGACTTGAACCGCTGAAACTGGGATCTCTGAAGAAACAAAATAGGGATTCTAATGAGTTTTTCGTCACCAAAGAAAACAGAGCTCCTGCCGTGGTAACCACATGCTCAGGGGTGTGATGAAGACATCTGTTATCTGACAGGTTACATTTGCACCTAATTTCATTAAATTCTCTTTCTGCAGCCATTTTACCCTCTCATTACCGCACCACCCGAACATCTGTCTCTGCAGGATTAATCCTGGCAATGCCATGAAAAAAAAAGGCAATAACAAAATATCCCAGCAAGACACAGAGCTTGCCAGGAGTGTTTCAAGGAAACAAAAATTCTGTATGAAATGCCACTGAAACTGATTCTTGTCTCTCTCCAAGAATACACCTTTTGGAAAAACAAAGACTTCTCAGGTGCAAAACTATATCTAGTCACAAATACAGCTCAGGAAGGATTGGAAGTGATTATGTCACATGTTTGACATGTTAGAGATGTGGCACGTTGGTAAACCTGTAGAGATATTTTTTCTTTTGTTCGAACTTCACAACAAGAATCAGGGTCCCAGAGAGGAGGCAAAGAGTTTGATCATCAATTCTTAAAATCTCACTACAGCCCAAACAGTCCCACACACTTGGAATGGTTGAGAATTCTTCCAGAAAAGGATAAAGAGTTGTAGAGGGTGTTAGAAAAGAATTTCTGTCCAGGTTTGGAGGTCAGGTGCTGTGAAGAAACAAAGCCCCATCGAAATTCTATTTTTTCAGACTTTTCCTTTACATCTTTACTTTCCTTCATAAGAGTCATAGTAGATCCCTCCCTCTACACCACCTAAACATTTTCCAAACCCTCTTTTTTCTATCAGGCTTTTCAATACCTCTCAGCTGTGTCCCTAAAATCAGAGATTTGTATAATTTTTCAATGCAATCATCCTCCTGTTGGTTTGTTTGCCACAATAATTACTCACCAGATAATCTGGCAGACAAATCCCAGAGTCTCTCCTGGGTGTGCTGCCCCACAGCAAGAGAGGAGCTGGGAAGCCAACAACAATAATTGTTTTTCCACAGGCAAGATATCAACCTGAAGCCAAGGCAGTTATCTGCTGATAAACAGCAGCTTCTCACCCAGAAGTGAGGAGTTTTATGGGGCTTTATCTACCCCACTGAAATCACTCCATTTACTTCATCCCAAATTAGTTTTGACTGGGAAAATGAACCCTTTTGAGATAACAGTTGTGGTTATAGCCACACAATCTCCGGGACCTCACACATCCAAAGAATTTGTGGTTTCTTTAAGTGTCCTCCTGACTCGGGCACTGTTTGTGCTGCCCAGGCAGCAAAGCTGCATTTGCCAGAAGGGACTAAAAATGGCCAAAAACATTGTCAAAAACAAGGATTGACTTTTATTGCTCTTTACAGACCTTCAGAGCTTGAGGCATCTCAAAAAGGGGCATAAATAACTTTGTGGTAGAAAAAACCACCCCTATAAATAGATATTCCCGTGGGGCTTTTTAAATTTGCCTTCTCTTTTTTAAGGGGGTGGGAGAGTATTTGGTTGTTGTTGTTCTTTTCCCAAGAGAAGAAATCCGGTGGCATCCAGGGCAAAACCCAACTCCAGCCTAAGAACTTCCAGTGAAGATTCTCCTTGGAAACTGCACATTTCAATTTATTATACAACAGCAGCTTCTGACCAAACTACGCAGGACTCAGAATAGCTGATCCCTGCCCCCTGGGAAAAAAAAAAAGGCTTTTTCTGAGCTCTTTTCCCCACCTCATCTCTCCCTCCCAAACTCCTACTTTAAACTCTCTGCCTCCAGCTGCACTGAGACATTTCTGTATGTCCAAAAATTGAAGTTTATTCTTCTGCTAAGCCCAATGGCTGCTTTGAAACCAGGCAAGGTTGAATTCAGTGATCCTGGAGATCTTTTCCAACCTTAATGATTCCAGGATTTTCTGAAGGGCCACAGCTCCCACAAGCCAGTTGATGATGACTTGGATCCCAGCTTTTTGAAAGTGCATCTCATTAGAACACTAATTAAAGATCCATTATGGTGATCAAGCTTGATGCCCTTGATATATTGACTTAAGCCACTAAATTAGACAGGAGGGAAAAAAAAAGGAGTGCAAACAGTCATGGGTGTAAATAACTCCTAAAAATTTCCATGCAGGGCTTTCAGCCACACTGGAAACTCTGTGGAACAAGAAAACTTGTGATCATTTGGTACAATGGCATTTTATCCTGGAAAAAACAAAGGAATAATTCTTGATTAACCTACAAAAGAAAAAAAAAATCCCACAAGAGCAACACCAAAACAAACAAAGCCCCAACAATCGAATCTTTGCTGCCTGGGACAAATATTGATGTGTTCCAAAATATTTAGCAGTTGGGGATTATGACAGTGCTCTGAGGGGCTGGAGAACCCTTTTTCCAGTTTGTCAGGGCAGTAAAACCACACAGCCTGAGGTTACAGAAGTCAGGTTTTGGAATTGCTGGTGGCATTCCTGTGACAAGACATCAATGCCGTCGGGAGGGAGTGACAGACTCAGTGGCATTGTTAGAACTGCACACCTTTACAGAGGCCAAGGATCTTGAAAATTCATCAACTTCACTCAATTTGTTTCAAATTTCTACTTCTAAACTACTGTTTTCTTCCAGAGGCTCCAGGATTTCTTTTATTTAGAGAATGGCAGCTCCATGGAGGTCATTCTTTAGCTGTTTCTTTTTAAATCCACAACATCTGAGTGACCCTGATTGTTCCATCTCCTTTTGCTCCACTGGAATGGCTCTGGGCATATTTTCATGGCTGTAAACAGCAAAAAGCTTCATCTCAGATACAATAATTACATCCAATACTAAGGCAAATTGCTTTTTTCTTAAAAAAAAATACTCAAAATCAACAGGACGCACATTAGGAATTGGAATTATGAAAATGCCTCTAAATCTCTGCTATTTTGAGTTATTAGTTATTAAAGGAAATTTATTTTGCCAGCTATAAAAAAGTCCCATGTGGTTTTGTGCCAGTTGACTCTGACAAATGGAATGGAGAACTCAGGAATCCTGATCTTGCAGGGCTCTGGACTGGAGCACTGCTGAGCTCCCCCAGTTTGGGTTTAAATTGCTCAGTTTGTTACCTCTGCATTTCACACCACTCCTGTGACAGAAGAGTTCACAGCTCTGCTCCCTTTTCCACAGGAGAATCTCTGTTTTCCACACAATTTCTAAGGAAAAACAGGCTCCAAAGTGTTTCCATAAAGCGGGAAGGAAAAGATAAACCAGACTTCTAAATGTCTAAAATCCCCAGACTGACTGGGTGATGCATTTCTAGTGTCCCACTGGTTTGGGTAGGCTGTGTCTATATGATAACACCAAACTGGGCCATCACCTGCCCTATTAAAATTTTACACTGACTCTGAAGGCAAAGTACCCAGGAATTGAAGAAATTTGTCTGTTTTCAAGGTGAAATTCTAGCCCAAAGTCACAAACAAAAAATTCTGACTGGAGTTCAATGGAATTTCCTCCTTTTAATCTCCACACCTCACAGATAAGTGAACGATTTCTTTCTAGCAATTCAACAAAATTCAATGTCATCCTCTCTGCAGAGGAGAGAGGCCCTTGGAGCATTAGTAGGATTTACAAAGTGAATATACTTTGCTCCTGCATTCATGATGGTATAAAGTGAATAAAAATCCTCACTGCAAGCTTTTAAAACTTTTAAACCCAGAGACATCAGACATCAATCACTGGGTATCAGGTTTTCAGGGCGGTCGGTAGGGAATACCCTATGGAACAGGGAGCACTGAACTGGCTGAAGAGAGTTTTATGTGTCAGGAACATCCTCCAACAAAACAGACTCCCAGTGACCTTGTCATTTATGCTGTGAGAAATAAGAAGAGGGAATGATAACCAAGCCAGGGAGGTTCTCCCTCTAAAGATTGGGCTCATCCAAAGCAGTAGAGGACCTGCACTGGTCTAGCAAAACCAAAATATGTGACTAATACCAGTATTGGCTTTGATCTCAGATTGGTTTTTGATCTCAAATGATTATGATCTACTCTGAGTTTTGTTTTTAAATACAGCTTCTGGTTTGCTTCTAACAGTCAGACAATTTTAAACTCCTAAAACATCAATTCTATCTGAATCTTGAGAGTTTCTTTATTCAAATGAACCCTGTGCTTGCTAAAAGGCTTTTTCAGCATCTAAGAGGTTCCTAAAGGTAGTTTAAACATACAAATAGGGCGATATAAACTTCTAGATAGAACAAACAAGGAGGACTTTATTTTTTTGTCTTTTCCTGTTTTAAAAACTTCAGTCTGCAGCCACAGTGAGTCGGTTGATGAGTTGCATAAAAAGCAGAGTCAGAGTTTTAGGAGAGGAAATAGGCGGACTCAGTTTGTTCAGTATCTTCCAATGTCTCAGAACAGATCATTTTACTGTAACAACATCTGATATGTCTGATACTGGCAACATCTGATGTGAATCCAACTATTTAAGAGGAATGGTAATCTTAGGGGTAGACAGTGGCCATTAATGAACTCATACAAATCAGGGTTTTCTGAATAGAAGCAGTCTGTGGTATTACTGTAACTAGTAATAATATTCCTGATATATAACGCAGTGAACTCTGAAATGAATCACGGTAATTAATTTGACTTTAAGTATGTATTAGCAAAGGCGTGGGGAAATCTGGGCTCCAATTTTCATCCTGGCTAGGGAGATGTAGACGCTCCAAAGCCAAGGTGAGAGTCCACTGCAATAAACGAAACTGCTGGGTCTGGGATTTTTAACTACATTCAAGTCGAGACATCGTGGAATCCGGTTGGAGCCACTCCAGACCCTCTGCTCCATCACTCAGGCTCTAATCAGAGCCACTCCAGGGGAACCTGCCTGCACAGCGCTGACTCACGCCCTTGGCATGCACAAAGTAAATGAAAAAGTAGCAAATTGTTAATTTAAGAGACAAGCCTTTGCTAGAGGTGACACCTTAACCAACACATGGTGATTCCAGGGGGGTGTCTGTGTGTAAATCCCCCCGGTGCTGAGGGAAGGACACGTTACAAATGCAGGAAAGCTCCAGGGCTCAGCACACCTATTCCTTCCCCACCCTCCCCTCCCTCTCCCTTCCTGCTAATTGTCTGGCTATGTGTGGCTGAGGCAAGAGCTTGTCACAGTTTCCCATGCCAGCAGCCAAGCTCAGCAGCAACACATACAAAATATTCGGGATATTGCAGCAAAACTCGCGGGCAAGCACACAAAAATTCCAAATCTGAAGGAAATATTTGGACATGGAACTCGCCGAGCAAACATCAGAAGAGCTTTCTGCTAATTAAGTGTTCGCATTCTCCTCACTCATCACGTCCAGAGGGACCTACACAAGTTTGAGGAGTGGCCCACAGGAACCTCGTGAGGTTTCACCAGACCAAGTGCTGGAGCTGCACCTGGGATCAATCCAGGCTGGGATGAGCAGCTGGAGCAGCCTGGGACAGTGGAAGGTGTCCCTGCCCATGGCAATGAGATGAGCTTTAGGGTCCCTTCCAATCCAAGCCATTCCATGATTTATGACATTCCCTGCAGTGTGTTCACAGCTGAAGCTGTGCAGGGAGGGCTCTGCAAATTCTCTTCAGAGCTTCTGTACCCACAGCAGCACCTGCCCTGCTCAGCTTCTACTGACAGGTGATCCTCCAAAGTGGCTCTCCTGAGCTGGCTCTGGGTTGGTATCTCAAAGCAAAGAGATGAACCTAAAAATCAAACCATATCCCTGACAGAAATGAAAATGGAACAGCTTGGCACGGAATTCATCCATTCTCTCTACCTCCAGCAGTGACTTTGTAGTAAATGAATCACATCCCAGCAGTCAGATCCAAAATGGAGTTTGAACTCCGCTCTTTTTTCCCACAAACCTCCCTACTGCTGGAAAACTGTATTTCCCCACACACCTACGTGCTGTTCCAGCATGTCCAGTAACTGCAGCTTTCCACAGCAGCACATGTTCTTCCTGAACACCCTGATGTTCCACTGCGCCCTTGGCAGGGGCTGCGAGGGACCCTGCTCACAGATGTGGAGGAGTTCTGTGTTTACCTCCAGTGGACACAACCAGACAGACTAAATACACACATAAACACAAGCATATGCTAATTTGGGACTGTGCACTCTCAGATATCTGCGCTTGGCAGAAGGGGAAGTCACTTTGGGAAGCTCCCTCCCCAGAGGAGGGAACCTGGCTGAAAAATCATAAGCATGGAAAGAAAAATGGATTCTCACCATCTCACCTAATTATAGGAAGCCAGATTCAAAACTTCAGGGAAGGAAGGCAAGTTTCCAAAATTAGGGGACTTAAAACTGAGGATTTCAGCTGGCAGTGCTGCGAACATCTCTGGGATTTCTTGTCACTGCTGATTGCTGCACTTACTGCAGCTGGCTGACATGGAAACCCTGAAAGCAGATGGATCCTGTTGCTAGGGCACACACACATGTGTAGGTACACACACTTAGATCCTGCAAAGCCCTCACTTGTCTGGCAGGCTGGAAAATACGGGACAATGGGGGAATCTTCCTGGATGAGTCACTGCAGGCACTGCTCAGAACCTTCCAGGGCGGTCTGGGTGCTCCTCTGGCTTTTAATGTATTCCAGCAAAGACTGGAGGGCTTGGTGTAATCTTAATGAGATTCTTTCCCTTGGCAGCTTTCCACCTTTGTGAGGTAAGGACTGAGGTTTGCAAGAGCAGCAAGGGAAGAGGGATTAGTGAAGTTATTCTCAGTAACTCCCTAACCTCCTCCATTTCTTCTCCTCTTGGCTCTCAGCATTTTTTCCCCCCACCATTCCTCAAAATGCACTTTAATTGCTCCATCATTGCCAAGCAGACCCACAAAATCCCTGTTGACTGATCCTCCACAATAGAACCCAAACCCACACACATATAAACACACACACACACTCTATAACAACCCCTCCAAACCTAGAGCTTGCAGTGATTTAAGACTTTCTAAGTATAGCACCGGCTGTGGCTGGAAACCCCAGGGGTTTGATATTTTCCAATCTGGGAAATAAAGCTTTCATCAGTCTGAAATGCAGCTCTAATAAAGGCAGGGAGTGCCTTTCACTTGACATTCCCACAGTGGCCCAGGTGGTGCTGAGCAGGGAAGGGTCAGCACAGGCACCTCTGGGTGGAACCTTGGAAGGAAATGCACAGCTTTGGTAGGAACCTGGAGAGGTTCTGAGCTTGCTGAGGACAGTGTGACGTGAAGATGCTGCTCCTTTGGGACAGCAGAGACATCCCAATCCTCTGTCCTTCGAAGGGACAACACTTCCTTGGATAAGGGATTACATGGGACAAAGCATGAGCAAAATAACCCCGCAGGTGAACGCAGCAGAGCCCAACCTGCCAGTGCTGCAGGAATATATAAAGGCAGATTAATTAACAGCATTTATTCTTGAGAACCATAATGAGCAGGAGCTCTGCTGACCTGGCTTAGCTTAATTTAAATCTCCTGAGTTGCCTTTAGTAGGAGACTCAAGTCTCTGGTACCTTCTGCCCACCCTGCCTAGGCCCTAAACACATTTTCACCAGGACTCTCATTACCCATTCTCAAAAATCCTTCCAAAGGTGGAGACTATCACACGGGGTCGAAAACAAGAAGAATCAGAAGTGTAAATGACTGGGCTGCTCCTCCTCACTACCTCGTATCAACTTTTGTAAATGCGTCCAACTGATTCATGGATCTGCAGGGGAAGAGCTTCCAAGGAGCAGAAAGGACCATCAGGTTACTGAAGCCCTGGAAGTATTAAATGAAATCATGAGGATGGGCTGTCAAAGACTCTCAGGACAAGGACAGTGCCCAGAAATTTATTGATGAGTGACATTTCAACCTTCTGAAAACACCCCGTAGCTTAAATTATTGTGGTATATCCATCTTGCTGAATCTAAAGGGTCACATGGAACTGATCTTCCACACTGAACTAAAACAGGGGACACTCAAAGGCCTAAAATCCTCCTCTGAGGCAAAGCAAGAGAGACAGGACCCCTGTAGCACTAAGGTCTGAGTAACACCCGTGGAGGACCAGCAGAGCAAAGAAGAGATGCCCTGATCCTGCTCCCTCAAACAGGGAGTGGAAGCAAATCTCAGGCAATAAAAGGCTTCTGCAGAAGCTTTGAGAGAGCTGACTTCAAAAACTGAGCCTAAGCACCACCACTTGCCCCAGCACGGAGCAAACCAGCCAAGGCCTGCAGTTCCTGTGCCTGCAGCAGCCTCCCGCAGCCAACGCATTCCCAGTCCTAGTGCTGGCTTCTGGTCAGGCCCAAATGAAAGCAGGATGCATTCCCTGCTGCTCCCGAGTGTTTTGTCTGTCTGTTCCTTAACCTCACTGATGTAAACTCTGTACTTTTTTCCCCCCCTTCAGTGTTTAATTCCTGTTTCACCCTAATGACCAGCTCAGATGAGTGTTTGCTTTTACTTTGATTTATTGCCAAGCTGTGTCTGAAAAACGTAGAGGGGGTGATGGAAATGTTTAAAAACATATTAAGAGCTATTAAAGCTCATTGCTTTTGCATGTTCCATGTGTTGTTTCCTTGTCTGAAATGAAGTTAACATCGTTTGAACACTGCTGCCCCTCATTCTGCCTCCTGCCCCCGTACCGCTGCCATATGCAGGTGTTGTCCTTTGATGACATGTTTGAGATCAGGCCTCTGAGTTTGCCTAAAGGAAGAAAAAAAGACAAACAAACCACACTTTCCCTCCGAAATCCAAGAGTTCTACAGTGCAAAAGGGTCACTGCAAAAGGGTGATTATTTTTACCCAGTTGGGGCTTTTATACAGCAATTCCTGAGCTCCAGCTGATAAATATTCCTGCATCAGCCCCTAATTAGGGGACTCTTGCCTTCAGAATAGCTCTGAGACATCCTAACCCACAGACATATCTATGTTGAAACGGCCAGGGCTCAGGAGGAGCCACAGTAGGTTGAACTCTATCTCAAAGATCTTTTCCAACCTGTTTGATTAAGTGTTTCTCTGATTCTGTTTCAAATCTCAGGCTTTTAGACATAAATTGAGAAACCGTGACAGAATGATGCCAGACTTCTCACACAAGTAATGACCAGCAAAACCTTGGCTGGGAAGACTGAATACACAGAATTTTAAGAAGCAAATTCCAATTTCATGTCCCTTTGTAGGAAGAGTAAAGAAAAATTGAGGGCTGTGGCATCACCCCACTGACTTCAGAAGTAATTTTTGATTTACAGTCAGCGTGGGTCAAGACAGAAAGAGGAAAGAACAAAAAGGTGAAGCTTTAGGTGTAATAATAGAGCTGCTGTTGGGAAGTAACGACAAAGGTTTAACCTAAAGTTTTGCTGAAAGAGTAAAACCATCCAAGACCAGCCTGAGCCTTTTGTACACCCTTAGAAAACAAGAAAAAAACCCTCGTTGTGTATTCTTCTCTTTGTAGCACTTTATTTATAGTTAAATAATGCAAACAGAGCAGAAAACACTCCCAAAATCCACACTCCAGAGTGCACAGAGTGCTGCCACTGGGGAGAGGATGAAAGAGCAAACCCTCCCAGAGTCATTTGTCATGTAAAGCAGTGACACTGCCTAAACACTGCAGGAGTGAAAGTGCACCAAAAAGAAGCTGTTGGACTTGCTTTAGAGAACATGCTGTCCCTAAACAAGGTCCCTCTTCTTCGTTTTTCACTCCAAAAGATCAAAAAAGGAGCAAAAATAGGCAGGCTTGGGCCCAAGGTGTGCATCTGAGCAGACAGCTGGCTGTGAGCACGTGAGGGTGGTGGTGGATTGTCACAACCTTGGTTCTTGTTGCACCAAGAGCTCAGGGACAGGGACAGCTTGAATCTGTTCTTCATCAGCGTGTAAAACACAGACACATGGAATTCAGAGTGGGGGAATTCCCAAAGAGAGGTTTCTTAGAGTTCTGGCCCTTGAAAATTCCTTTACTGGGAGTTGATGCCAAATATTGGCCTGCTCTGAACAGGTGGATCCGAAGATCTGTCTCTCTGAGTTCTTCTTAGGACAAAGTGTCTGGGGCTGAAAGGCTGGCAAAGCAGGAAAAAGGGCTCTCAGTGCTACATGATTGATGCCACCAGAGTCAGAGCGAGTTACAGGAGGGAAATGGTGGTGGAAAGTTCCTGGAATTGACCCACACAAGGATTTCCAACAGGTAACTGCAAACCCAGGTTGGTGCTGTTCCTCACTCTCATCATATAATCCCACCCACAATTGTAAACTGAGGTACTAAAACTGTTTTAAGGCAAATTTGGGCCCAGAAATTCCATACATACACACAAAATCCAGTCTTTTTTTTTTTTTTTTTCTCGATTCATTATATTTGGAAATATTTCCCATAACATCCTTCAAGTGGCTTAATAGGCCTAACTTGAGTCCCGCTCACCTCCCAGGCAGTGCAGGGCACGGTGAGCCACCTTTAAAAACAGAGTTACAGCAAGAAAAGAAAGTGAGAGGAATGGAGAGCAAAAATCAAAGAATCACTGAGGCTGGAAAAGACCTTAAAGATCATCAAGTCCAACCGTGTTCACCCCTAAACCGTGTCCTCAAGTGCCACATCCACCTTTTCTCAATGCTTCCAGGGATGGTGGCTCTGCCACTTCCCCGAACAACCTGTGCCAACGCTTTACAGCCCTTCCTGTGAAGAAAAACTCCCTGAAAAAGGAAACTGTGTGTTAAAAAATAAATTATTATAGCAAATTAATTATTGCTAGTGTGATCAGCTCAGCCCAGCAGGAGAATGGCCCAAGGATTATTACAACTCATAGGAGCTCAGTAAAAAAAGCACAAGAAGGGAAGAGGTACCCAGATGGTTTGTTGGGGTTCTGTGAGAGGCACTGAGCAGCCTGAGGCAAGAAAACTGCAAAGTGGGTCAAATCCACAAGGCCACTTAGCGTCTCCTGTGCCTTTGCAGTGCTGTTTCAGCACTTTCTCACAGTATTTTTACCAGCCAGCCCTCCCTTCAGCTTTAGCAGCACACCCTGGTAGCAATGAACACCAATTGTCTTAGGAGATCAAGCGTTTTCCTGGTGCAAGCACATTGCTTAATTGGAATAACTTGAAATATTCACCTCCTCAGCAAAACCACCAAGGCCAAAGCACCTCTGCCTTTGTGCACTCACAACTGGGAAGCAGAATGCAGCACTGAAAGGCAAATCCTTGCATCCTGCTTCCACAAAAAGTTCGCAATTTCAAGTACTATTGCTAAAATGAAGTTATGACAGTAAAACATTTGGAAAAAGAGAGTCAAAGCAGCAATAACCTGTTATGTAAAGGCAGCAACAAGTGGAAAGTAGCAGGGGTACATCAGGACAAGCACTGAGCCACGTCCCTTGAAGCCACTACATGATACAGCTTGAACACAGCCCAAGTTCTCTGTTCCCTGTTGTCAGGGCAGCAGCTGTTTCACAGCCCTAGGGATTTTTCCACAACAATTCAGAGGAGTAGGAAATATCCAATCTCCTCGGAACAAATTCTTCACCTATTCCACTCAGTTTTGCAAAGAAATCCAGCACAGATACCTTCTTGTCATTCCCTGTCCCTCCCAAGCCTGGACACGCTCCAAAGTGAAACCTGTGAACTGAATCCAGCTGGATTCTTCCTCAGATCCTCCCTCTGGACTAAACCTGTTCTGCAAAAGCACTGGCTCTGCACCGAGGTCCTTCTCACTCCTGAGTGCCAGTACCTTCATGCAAAAGCTGCCAGGTGCTAAACAGCTTTAATCTACTATAAGAACTGAGAGTTAAATATTAAAGCACAAAAAAAGAAATGTTCAATAAAAGACAGCACGATTTCTTAGCAGAGGTGGTGGATGAATTTCAGAACATCACACGCAAACAAGTGGCAGGATCACTGCCCCTGTGCTTCAGGGGTGAGGGCAGCATCTCTCCCTTGATACAGAACCCCAAAATGGTTTAGGATGGAAGGGACCTTAAAGATCATCTCGTTCCAACCTCCCACCATGGGCAGGAACGCCTTCCACTAGACCAGGTTAATCCAAGTCCCATCCTTGAATGCTTCCAGGGATCCAGGGGCATCCAAAAATTTTAGGGATGAGGTGCCTTCAGTGCTTTAAGAAAAGAGGTGAGAAGATTCCATACAGGAGGAACAGGGAAATGCCTGGCCTGCACCATGCACCATCTCTGAGCTCCTGCAGCAGCTCCCTGGAGCTGAAGCCTTCCTGCTGTCTTCCTTCTTTCTGCTGACTTCCTCCCCAGCTCAGGCATTTGCCTCTGGAAGGAAAAGCCTGGACAAGAACAGTGTAGAGTCATGAACTGAACAAACACGAGTCTGGCCAAACCAAGGACTAGTCCCTGGTTTGCAGCAGCAATTATGGTTTTCCTGAGGATTTGGTCAGCTTTGGAAGGCCACACTATGCATCAGTCCACCTCCTCAGGCTTTGCCAGCCAAATTACGCTTCGTAATCATCCCTATCCTGTGCATGGGCAGCTCCCAAAGCCGCCCAGCTGTCTGGTGCCATGTCCCCTGCCAGCCATGGCTAAATGACAACCTTCTCGCTGGCATTTCCATTTCAGCCACAGTCAGCAATTCCCGTGTCTGCCTCGCTGGCCAGGCTCCCAGCTGGCCAGTCCTGTGCACATCCTGCACGTCAGCTGGCCTCAGAGCTCTGTGCCCACACATTTCCATCGTGCCCGCAGCTGGAAAGCACATTCCCAGAGAAACCAGGAGGGCAGGAAAGCTGTTCACCCCAGCTCCCGAGCTGGAGAGCAGTGATGAAGCTGAGTTACAGTGGTACAGTTTGTTCGTTTCTGCAGAGCTCTTTGGTCCAGCCTCCTGAATGAATAAAAGAGAAAAAAGGACAATTTTCTGGAGCCAAATTGAGAAGCTGTGTAGATATGGCTGCCTAAAGGTGACTTCAGATAACGCAGTGATCTTGAGCTGTTCTCAGTGCCCAGGGTAACAAAGGAACCTGGCTGTACCCTCCAAGCCCCCGGGAGCACAGCGCAGCTCTGGGACATCACAGTGCTGCTGGAATGCGATTGTCACCCGCCCCAGAGCCCCACAAAAGGCACCTGAGACACAGATCCGTGTTTTGCACCTCGTGACAAACACCTGCACAGATCCTGTAAGCACTGCTCACTCTGAGCTAACAGGGTTAGTTCAGGACCCCTGGCCTCGCCTCTTGCAGCTCAGTTAATCCAGGTGTGTCACCATTTACAAGAGGCAGAACTTTTCAATACAAGTCAAGTTGTTCCATGTTCCATCTCCTTCAGAGCAGGAGGTGCCACACCTGACCCCAGTGCAGCCAGACCATTGTGGCTGCAACTGTTCCATGTGCATTTATTAATTAGTTTGCAATTAGCATTCACCTGCTTGAATAATTTTTTCCCTTCCTTTTGTCCATGATCACTTTCAGCTCATACACAAGATCCTGCTTTTCATTCACTCCNGAAGTCCTTTCAAATAAATACCGACCTTTATTCCCTTCCTGCTGTCTGGTCTCTGTTTTTGGGTGGCCTCTCAAGGCATCAATGTGTTCCCGTGGGACAAAGTCACCTCGGACAGGCAGAGCTTCACAGAACTCATGGAATTGCTACAAACTTCTGCCTTAGACTCTTCATAATTGATAGATGCAAACACCTCCTTCAGCTCAGGGGAGACGTTATCCTAGAATAGAATCACAGGAAATTTAAAGCTGGAAAAAACCTGTAAGGATCCCAGTCCAAATTCCTGCTCCTCACAGGAATATCTAAACTAAACCATATAAGCAAGAGCATTGAGCTCTGACAGGATCAGTCCTGCTGACACATGAAAGAAATCTTAGATTTGGGGCTAGATTTTAAGAAGAACCCTTATTTTTTATTTTTTTACTGCAGTTGACAAGAGAGATTTTTGTTCAAGAATTGTAACGAAATATTTAACACNTCCCATCCTTGAATGCTTCCAGGGATCCAGGGGCATCCAAAAATTTTAGGGATGAGGTGCCTTCAGTGCTTTAAGAAAAGAGGTGAGAAGATTCCATACAGGAGGAACAGGGAAATGCCTGGCCTGCACCATGCACCATCTCTGAGCTCCTGCAGCAGCTCCCTGGAGCTGAAGCCTTCCTGCTGTCTTCCTTCTTTCTGCTGACTTCCTCCCCAGCTCAGGCATTTGCCTCTGGAAGGAAAAGCCTGGACAAGAACAGTGTAGAGTCATGAACTGAACAAACACGAGTCTGGCCAAACCAAGGACTAGTCCCTGGTTTGCAGCAGCAATTATGGTTTTCCTGAGGATTTGGTCAGCTTTGGAAGGCCACACTATGCATCAGTCCACCTCCTCAGGCTTTGCCAGCCAAATTACGCTTCGTAATCATCCCTATCCTGTGCATGGGCAGCTCCCAAAGCCGCCCAGCTGTCTGGTGCCATGTCCCCTGCCAGCCATGGCTAAATGACAACCTTCTCGCTGGCATTTCCATTTCAGCCACAGTCAGCAATTCCCGTGTCTGCCTCGCTGGCCAGGCTCCCAGCTGGCCAGTCCTGTGCACATCCTGCACGTCAGCTGGCCTCAGAGCTCTGTGCCCACACATTTCCATCGTGCCCGCAGCTGGAAAGCACATTCCCAGAGAAACCAGGAGGGCAGGAAAGCTGTTCACCCCAGCTCCCGAGCTGGAGAGCAGTGATGAAGCTGAGTTACAGTGGTACAGTTTGTTCGTTTCTGCAGAGCTCTTTGGTCCGGCCTCCTGAATGAATAAAAGAGAAAAAAGGACAATTTTCTGGAGCCAAATTGAGAAGCTGTGTAGATATGGCTGCCTAAAGGTGACTTCAGATAACGCAGTGATCTTGAGCTGTTCTCAGTGCCCAGGGTAACAAAGGAACCTGGCTGTACCCTCCAAGCCCCCGGGAGCACAGCGCAGCTCTGGGACATCACAGTGCTGCTGGAATGCGATTGTCACCCGCCCCAGAGCCCCACAAAAGGCACCTGAGACACAGATCCGTGTTTTGCACCTCGTGACAAACACCTGCACAGATCCTGTAAGCACTGCTCACTCTGAGCTAACAGGGTTAGTTCAGGACCCCTGGCCTCGCCTCTTGCAGCTCAGTTAATCCAGGTGTGTCACCATTTACAAGAGGCAGAACTTTTCAATACAAGTCAAGTTGTTCCATGTTCCATCTCCTTCAGAGCAGGAGGTGCCACACCTGACCCCAGTGCAGCCAGACCATTGTGGCTGCAACTGTTCCATGTGCATTTATTAATTAGTTTGCAATTAGCATTCACCTGCTTGAATAATTTTTTCCCTTCCTTTTGTCCATGATCACTTTCAGCTCATACACAAGATCCTGCTTTTCATTCACTCCAGGAGGGCAATGGATTTTGCTTTCTCTTCTCAAATACTCCCTGCTTTTCCCTCTCAGAACAGCACCTGGCCACTTGTGCTGTACCTGCTCCAAGAATACACAGAATTTCAGTTTTCTGCTTAGAGACAAGGCCTGCCCTCTGTGGCCTGAACATCTATTGCACAACAAAGCAAAGCTGCTGAGACAACTTCCAACTTGCTTGAAACCATCCCAGATCCTCACATCACTCCTGCCTGCACGAGATAAGGGCAGTTCATGTTGATGCCTTAGGTTTTAACTTTTGTATTGTTCAAATCCTGCATTGCCTGGTGTGTAACTCTGAAGTTTCTTGTAGCCTGGTAATTTCTGCACTCTCGTGCTAAGGCAGACATAACAAAGCCTTGCTGGGCAGACATAACAAAGCCTCTCCGGGCCTGCTCTCCAAGGACACCCAGACCGTCCTAGGCCCAAAAAGTACAAACCAAAAGCCTCTGAGAGGGGGGCAAGCTGAGGGGAAATTACATCATTAAACTGAAGCTTTAATTGGAGAATTAACCCTGATATGCAGATGAACCAAACCTATAAAAGTGTGAAGAACTCGTGGCCTGTCGTCCATCTCGGGGTCCATCTGGGCAGTGGCCTCTGGCTCCCCAGGGGTACCTTTGAAGGCCTTTCAAATAAATACCGACCTTTATTCCCTTCCTGCTGTCTGGTCTCTGTTTTTGGGTGGCCTCTCAAGGCATCAATGTGTTCCCGTGGGACAAAGTCACCTCGGACAGGCAGAGCTTCACAGAACTCATGGAATTGCTACAAACTTCTGCCTTAGACTCTTCATAATTGATAGATGCAAACACCTCCTTCAGCTCAGGGGAGACGTTATCCTAGAATAGAATCACAGGAAATTTAAAGCTGGAAAAAACCTGTAAGGATCCCAGTCCAAATTCCTGCTCCTCACAGGAATATCTAAACTAAACCATATAAGCAAGAGCATTGAGCTCTGACAGGATCAGTCCTGCTGACACATGAAAGAAATCTTAGATTTGGGGCTAGATTTTAAGAACAACCCTTATTTTTTATTTTTTTACTGCAGTTGACAAGAGAGATTTTTGTTCAAGAATTGTAACGAAATATTTAACACCCAGAGCACAGCAGAGAGGCAACTGTAGCACAGAAATCGTGATTTCAAGAACCTAGAATCTAACAGAAACTCAGATGTGAGTGACTGAACCTCAGGTCCTGCTGCCAGTGAAACCAAGTGGAGCTGACTCAACCTTCAGGGGAGATGGTGTTTCACCTTCAGACCACGAATTTGAGGCGGGATGGAAACAGTAACCGACTCCAGCTCAGGAAAAGGATGTTCAACCACCTGAAGATTAAGATGGATTTGAACATTCCCCCTGTTCAGCACAAATGCAGCTCTTTGAGAAGTCAAATCATGAACAGAAACACAAAATTCAACTCTCATCTGAAGCTCCTACTGAGCCTGTTCTTTCCAAGACCTACTTAGAAAAAAATGTCTCCAAGCAACAGAGAAGTGATTCAACTCCAGTTAAAATAAATTGGAGTGTGACTTTCTGCACCCAGTTTACATTGGATTGGGCCCTAACCTGGATAGCCAGGTGGCCCAAACCTACACTTGCAGAATCACAGAATCACTGAGGTTGGAAAAGACCTACAAGGCCATCAAGTCTGACCTGTGCCCAATCCCCACCTTGTCCCCAGCCCAGATCACTGAGTGCCACCTCCAGCCCTTCCTTGGACACCTCCAGGGATGGGCACTCCAAACCTCCCTGGGCCTTCCAAGGCCTGACCACCCTTTCCAAGGAGAAATTCCTCCTGGTGTCCAACCTGAGCCTCCTGTGGCACAACTTGAGGCCATTTCCTTCTGTCCCAGAGCTGGTTGCCTGGGAGAAGAGCCCGACCCCCACCTTGAAAACCTCTCTCTGTTTTAAGGAGCAAATTTTCAACTCCCACATGTATGAAGCTAAATCAGAGCTATTGAATAGATTTGTAACAGAGCAGGGCTGAAGAACAGCTCTATATTTGGAAAGCTCCTGCAATGCAGATAAATAATTTTTCCAAAATGAGAGGGTGTCTGGGCGGACAGCAAGAACTTTAACAGAGATCTTTTGTGGAAAGGCAGTCATTTATCTCTGTTCTCTCTCCAGGGCTCCAGGAGGAACAATAACCACTAGGATTTATAACTGGCCATAAATGTGCTTAGAACCATTCCACTCCTAAAGCAGCCCAGAAGGACCACACCATGCACTCGAGATTTGAGACTTCCCAAAGCTCAGAAATCCACACAAAAGAGTCCCAAACATGCAACAACTCAGACACACTTGAAAATCTCTTATTCTAACCTGCTGCCTCTGTGATAACATTAAACTACCCAAGAGCTTGATTTCAAAGCTTTTTGGAGGGGCTCTCTTCCCCCCTTCTCTTTTAGCTTTTTTTTCCTTGGATAACAGCCAAGGTTTCAAGGACAGCACTGATGAAGCATTAACTCAAGTGAAAACGAATTGGCCCCGAACAAAGGTGCCCTCACATTCTGCCTTCCCCAGTGGGAAGGAGCCGAGGTTTCCTATTTCCTTCGTGACTTCCAACTTACGAAGCTCCCACTACAAAACACCTTTTATTTCAACAGTACCCAACTGCTTCCAGCAGCTCTGGCCACAGGAGCTCACCCCAGCCTTGCCTTGCAGCTCACCCACTGCCCAGCCTCTCCTCTGGTCTGCACTGATTTTCCTCATGGCTGACTTTGTTTTTCTCCAGCTTTAGGGTTATGCAGCTCCCAGGTTTTGCTCTTGTTTCAGGATTTCTGTGTTCATGCCCAGCTGTCCACTGGCCAGAAAACCCCATAATCAGCCAAAAAACCTCAGCCGTGGTCTCTTAGAATCTCAAAAAGTCCTGAGCTGAGAGGGACCCACGAGGATCATCCAGTCCCACCCCTGGCCCTGCCCAGACACCCCAACAACCCCACCCTGGGCATCCCTGGCAGCGCTGTCCAAGCCCTCCTGGAGCTCTGGCAGCCTCGGGGCCGTGCCCATTCCCTGGGCAGCCTGGGCAGTGCCCAGCACCCTCTGGACTGTGGTCTGCATCACAAAACTGAGCTTTCAGAGATGCTCAGCACTTACAACTCCTCTTGTAGTTGGGAAAAGTGGAAGACAAAAGGGAGAAGAATAGGTCTAGGTTTGTAAACGCAATCAGTGATGGATTTAAGCTATGAAACAACTCAGATTTAAACTGTGAAACAGTTCAGAAGCTACAACTGAAAAGCCTGATGTTATTCTCTGAGGGTCAGTATCACTCAGTGGATTAGGTCTGTAGCAATTATATGCATGACAAAATATCAAAGGATTTCTTCACATTTAGATTCTATTTAAGATATCAATAAAAACCAGCATTTCTGTTAACAACAGGAGCTCTGAGCTTTCCTCACTGAGGAAGTGTTACTGGTGTTCTCTAAGAGCCTTCTCAGGGTTGCTTTTAGAAAGCAAAACTGATTTAACTTTAGCTTAGTCACTAATTCCATTGTCCTAGAAAGAAGTAGCCCTAGTAGTGAATTACTACTTCTATCTGGGGACTTGTCTGGATCAATTTTCTGTTAAAACACAACTTGTGCAGCACAGAGACCTGCCACTTCCACTGAAGTACCACTTAAGTCTTCTAATAACATTGTGACAGGGGCTCGTGTGCCCAGGAAAACACACAAATAAACCCATGAGCTGCAAGGGAAGAATTCAGAGCAGCTGAGCTGACTGAGAACAGCCTGCAGCACACCCCAAAATCGAGCAATAGATCCTTGAGTCTGCAGCTGTTAATGCTGAGCTCTGCTGTTTGCTGGTGCAATCCAGACATCTCACCTGCAGACAGAACTCAGGTGTAGATAAGTCAGGTTAATTCCTAAAGGAAGAGATTCCCTGCAAACGTGTGCAGTGGTCACACAGCAAAATACATCCCACTTTGAGAGGTTTGACTCATTAAACTCATTAAAATGTTCTGTCACCTTACCCAGCTGGCCATCAGCTGTGGATAATTATCTAGAGAAGCCTTCTGGCTTTGGTGAATCAGGACAAGAGGCAGGAGAACACTTTGGATGAAGAGACAAAGCTGACAAGACAAGGCCTCCATCATGGCCAGACAATGCTGTTCCACCAGTGAAAAAAGTTTCATTTTCTGGCCAAGCCACGGAAGTCATTGTTTTCAGAATTGATATTTATTTGCATCATTCTGTGACAGTTCTTTTCAGGAATTCTCCATCTTACCTCTTCAAATTTGTTTCTACTCCTGTACATCCTCTCCCCTCCCACCTTTGGTTTGTTTTCTCTCCTAAGTCTGCTATTTTCTTCTCTGCTAATAAAATAAACAAGAAAAGACAGAGCAGCTTGTGACTTTGCCAAGCTTTCCAACACTCAAGTTCCATGACAGTCCAAAATGAAAGAGAATCTTTTTCAACCTAAAAACCCTTGGAGAAGCTTTCCAAGCCTGGGATCAGCAGCCCTTATTGTGCCAAGCAAGGTAACAAGAAGCACACAGCAGGCACTTCCTTCAGCTTCCCATATCATCAGCTCCAGAGGGGGATGAGGCTTTTCCATGCACATCCAGCAGCCTGGCAGGGCAGGAAACTGAGCCAGGCTGCTCAAGTGGGAAGAATCAGCCCTTGGGGAAGGTGACTGGCAGGGCTGTGCTTGAGAAGGAAATGCAGGAGTTGTGTGAACTCCTTTTCCGATGCTCCTTGTGAGCGGGCTCTGCGTGCTGCTCCCACCCTCAGGATGGGCTGTTCCCGCCCTTCTCCACTCAGGATGTCATGGCCAAGGTTGCACAAGTGTCCTGGAGGCTTCAAGCTGGAAGGAGAAAGAGGGAGGGCAGGATGACTTATGAATAGAGCTATTCACCAGATCCCACCCTGGGCATTCTTTTCAGCCTGGAACAGCAGCCAGGCTCTCCAACCCCAACCACAGATGGAGGCTCTGCCAAAAGAGATGCTGAGAAAGGGGAAAAAACCCTCCTGGTTGATTTGTATTTAATCAAAGTCAGCTTCTGCCAAGCCTCACACCACGCAGGGGCTTCAGATGCCTCTGTGTTTTGAACAGGAGACTTTGCTGTTGATAACCAAACTTGGATTGGTTTTTTTTCCATGCAAAAATAAAAGGAGCCCAAGGCCAACCAGAACCAGATTAATGCCAAGCTGTGGGAGTAGCGGTGGACAATTCTATTTTTAATTCAGAATGTCAATCTGTTCTGTGGTTTGAGAGCTGAAGCCAAACAAGACAGCACACTAATGTCAGGGTGCCTGAAATTTAAAGGGCAATAAACCCAGAAGCGTTTCTTAAAAGTCTGAGATGTTTATCAAGAACAGTTTTTTCATTTTGGTTGACGAATAAGCTGTAAAGTAATTAAGTGATTTGTACAACTCCAGTACTTCACCAAGACATCGAGAGCCAGGGAAGCAGATTGCCCAAGCACACAGCTCTGTCACCTCTCTCATGTCTGAGCAACACCCCTGACAGACATCATGTTCCTCGAGTAGCCTCTATTCTCTCCAGAATTTCTGCATTTCTCACCACAGTCAGGTTATTTTGAACCTTCGGGAGCTGAAAGTTCAGCTGTTTGTGAGATGTGAACAACTGTGCTACACAGACAGAGCTCAGAGGGACTTGCCGTGGCCTTTGGGGACTGAGAGACCTCTGCTGCCTTGCGTAAGCTCAGCTACCACAAGAATGGTTTATAAACTTCATTTGCCTACAAGAACGGATTAATCAGGCTGTTTCAAGGGGAGGTATGGACAGTGTTGAAATGCCAAATGCTTTTCCTACATAAAAACCCACTGCAGAGCTGGGAGTCCCCGTCACAGCCTGGGAGCATCTCAGATATATCTTGTCTGGGAAGATCTTGCCATAAAGCTCTATAATTATATTTTGTGAGGTGCAGACTTAAAAATTCAGATGAATTTTCCTTTGAAGTGTCTGGTTAGCTCAGGTGAGCACAAGGGATTGAAGTGTGCTCTAACCAGAGTTACTCCCATTGAATATTTATTGTGTTGCAGTATAAACAGTTTTATCCAAAGTGAGGAAATCGTGAGCTGGCAGCAAACAGAAATTGTTACCTGACAGATGAGGTATGTCCTGTCTGCATACCAAAGTGGTTCATACAAAACTGTCTAAGAAGCCAAGCCCTTTTAGGGTGTCCAACTTAACCCTGGAGCTCTTTAGAAGATTTCAAAGAGCTTGAGAGCAAATGTCAACATTGGAAACAACAAACTGGTGCACCTTAACCACTCCAGGATTTCCAGTTGTATTGTTACCACTTCACTTCTGACCATGGTTCAGCAGAAAAATCCAGAACCAGAGCTCCAGACCAGCAATTTCAATTTCAGCTGTATTTTTGTGTTAATAAGAAAGTTAAGCTTGGACAGCAGAAGCTTGTGCTTAAGAAGCCAAAATCCCAAGCTATCCCCTACTACATCCCATGTCAAACCCCCTGGATGCAGTCAGGAGCCAGGGATAGAGCATTTGAAGGAATTGGCAAAGATCTACAGGACTGGAAGATGCTTAATTTCCATTTCTAGATGGGGGATTTATTGTAACAAGCTTCTGGCAAGGAATTTACCTCTTAAGAGAAAAAGCCTTGAGGTAAAAAGCCTCCAGAGGTTTCCCAGTGAGGATCTGGGGTATAGGAAATTACTACAGGAGCAGACACAAGCTCCCACTCCGGAGGTTTGTCCGATGGCACTCAGCTTCCAGCACGGGAGCCAGAGGTGGTTCTGCAGCTCGGATCCTTGGAGCTGCTCCGTGCACTGAGCTGCAGCCTCAGCCCCGGTGCTCCAGGGCAGGCAGCTCTAATTAGCACAGCCCAGATGGACCCAGGCCTCCCATCAGATGGTTCATGACCCAGAACACAAACAGCTTTTACAAAGTACTAATTCCACTTCAAAAGGCAGGGCCTTTAATGAATTTATACAAGCCTTGGGGCTAGAATTACCATCCAAATATTGCTGGTCTTAAAAAGAAAAAAGGAGGAAGTGAAGGAGGGAGGAGGTAGAAGTAGGGTAAATCATAGGTTGGAGCACTGGCACCAGACTTACACTTGATCTGGTGGTTGGGAGGGGAAGAAACTGGAGGAGTAATGCAGGACTGCTGTAAAGCCTCATTGCAGCTTCACCAGAAGTGCAATATTGCAGCACTGCAGGCAGGTTGGAGCTGTCAAAAACAAGAGTGGGGCTTTAGAACCGTTTAAGACAAAAAATGACACAGCTGAGGAAAAGCCTGTCCTGGACCTTTAACTCCAGTGAAGGGCAAAGCAGCTCTGCAGGTGAGGCCCAGAGGAGAGCCCAGGGCAGCAGAGCTGAGCAGGGTGATTGGCTGGGGCCCCATCCTACACCCCCAGCCTGTTTGCTGCCAGGGCCAGCCCAGCAGAGATGGTTAGCTGGCAGGCAGCAGGGTCACCACCAGTTTAGCACTGATGAGAAATGAGTAGAAACACGGGGGAGAACCTCAATCTCCCCTCTGTCTACTCTGCCACTGCCTGATCTATGATACAAAGGTGAATTCTCATCTTAGAATCACAGAACCACTGAGGTTGGAAAAGACCTCCAACATAATTGAGTCCAACCCATGACTGATCCCCACTTCGTCCCCAGCCCAGAGCATTGAGTGTCCTTAAAGACCTCCAGGGATGGGGACTCCAACCCTCCCTGGGCAGCCCCTTCCAATGTTTAATCATCCTTTCCATGAAGAAATTCCTGCTGGTGTCCAACCTGCCCCTCCCCTGGCCCAGCCTGAGGCCGTTCCCTCTCCTCCTGTCCCTGTTCCCTGGGAGCAGAGCCCGACCCCCCCCGGCTGCCCCCTCCTGTCAGGGAGTTGTGCAGAGCCACAAGGTCCCCCCTGAGCCTCCTTTGCTCCAGGCCTAAGGTACCAGGCAGGCAGAACAGGCCAGAAACCTCATGGAGGTGATGAAAGTAAAACCAAAATCCTGGGAACAGCGAGTCCACTGCAGGCAGAGTGAAGGATTAAATAAAAGCAGACATTGTCAAACAACTCCTGAGCTGTATTGAGTATGAAATTTTAACATCTGTCTTCTGGGCTGTTTGAGCTGGCCCTCAGTTTAGAGTCCATCTGTCCATAAAAATGTTTCTTCCCAATCCTGCTCAGGGCTGTTTGCCTTGTAAGGTAAAGGACAGCAGGAGAAAACAGCTGTTAAATGCAGCAGATTAACTGCACTCAGAAGGTTCTGAATTGTCTACGTGGGAAGCGTAGGAACAGCACGGGTAACAAGGTGCTGAGGAGAGAGCTGCCAGTGAGGCTGATTTTGTGCAAGTTTGGCACACAGGAGATCAAACCCTCAAAATTGTCTCCATATAGAGAAGGAACTTCACTACCTAAGCACAAGTGCTAAGATGGGCTGCTGGTGAATGCACCTCTTTTTTGTTGGAACCCTGGTAGATAATTTCAATCTTTCAGTGTTGACAGGTAATGATTTTCAAAACCACACTGCATCTGACCTGGGGCCTTGGGAAAGGCTTCCCAAATTATGGGATAACACTGAGATTGTTGATGTGTAATTAAGGTTATGTCATTGGGTGGAATATGTAGAGACGTAGAAATTTAGGTTTATGGGATATAGTAATATATATGTGTAACAATATGGAGGATTTTGGGTGTGGGTTTTTACTTTTTCTTCCTTCTTCTCCACAAATCTGGGTGTTCTGGTATTGGGTCTAAAAACCCCCAGTGTGGATCATGAATAGTTAGTCATTGGATTATAAATAAAAAAATACGTTACTTGGCATTCCATTATTGGATAAATTGGGCTTTAAATGGCCTTGAAAGTTACAACTCGGGGCCATTTTCCACCTTGCTAACTAAGAAGCACATTCTGTGCAGCTGTACCATAGGTAAGAAAATAATAAATATCAAATTAGAAGAAAAGCCTGGCATCTCCTGCGCTTTAATCCAAACTCTGAGTAAAAGAACTCGCGCACCAGAAGCAAAACAAAACAAGAGAGAAAAAGTCAATATTTTTCTTTCCTATTTACCTCATGCTTTATTCCTACATTGTTTTAAAGAAAATCTTCCTTAAATTCCTAGTCTGTGGTGGCTTGGCTTGGCTTCCTTTTCATGGGAAAGCCCTGAAAACGACAAAGCTGTGCCCACAACATGTTCAATGATCTCTCTGCAAGGTCATGAATAGTCCAGCCATTCCTCTGCCTCAGCGAATTGCATCTCCCAGATCAGCTTCACTTTCTTATTACTAGAATCAAACCAAATTTGGTCCCAAACCACAGGGATTACCCCCAGTTCAATTTCTGTTAATTTTTTGCACAGTCATTAACGCAGGACTTGCAAACCACAGTATTGGATGTGTTGCAATTATTAAATGCTCATACCAATTTCACCAGCAGAAAATCGAGCTGGAGAGTAAGGTGGAAACCCACAATCCCATTGAAAATACATACAAAAATAATGACTTTAAGTCATTTAAGTCCCATGCAACAGCCACATATTCTCCAAGCTCACAGGCTGGAGAATCCTTTCAGACTGCTCAGGAGACACGTGCTCAAAGTCAGGGGTAAGAGACACCCCAAAATATTTAATACTTTTCATTTTCTTAAACAGCGGTGAAAAATGTATAAACTCCTGTCAGTCAGGCACGGGGCAGCTTTTCCTGCTGCCAGTCTCACCATTCTCATGTCAGGGTCAGGAGCAAGCCACAGGCTGCTCCCAGTGTGGGCACCACATCCACCACATCCATGACAGACAGGATTGCTGTCAGAGACTGAAAATAGTTCATGCCTCAAACATTGGAAGTTTTGTTTGTGACAAAAAAGCTGCAACCGAAGAAGAGTCTCTGAAGATTGGGACTTTGAACTGAAAGTCAAACTGATTAGATAAAGGGAAACCCATTGTTAATAATCTCAGGCTGAGGGAGAAGTATGCATCCACAAAAGGCCAAAATCACCAGCTGTGCTGAGCGTGGGGTGTGGGCAGAGCGCAGCTCACAGAAGCCGGGTTTACACAGACTCCCCCAGCCGAGGGTTGGGGTGTGTGGTGTTACCTCTGCTCAGAGGCACTGAACACCCACCCTCCGTGGCACCCCCAACCCCACAGGCCACATCCATGGGACTTTCACACGAGAGGCAGCTGAGGGGGAGTCACAATCCATCAAAGACCCCCCAAAGTGCTCCCCAGAGGCCCTGCCCCACAGGACTGCAACAGACCCAGAGTCTGCTGTGAGTGACTGCCCCCTCTCCCAGGGGGACAGGCCTGGGCATTGCCACCTGCCTCCAGGGTGTATTAACCCATGGGATTCTGTGCTTTTCGGGGGGACCTTCACCGCCAAGAAGAGCAGCTGGAGAGGATCAACCAACATCGTTGGGATCCGCGGAGTGGTGATATTTTCCTTATTCTGTCCCTGTCCCTCTTTCTGTCCCCCCCACCTCTTTTCTTTCTTTCTTTCTTTCTTTCTCTCTCTCTCTCTCATATTTACCATCAAATAAACCCCTTGCTATTGCCACTGACATATGGTCTCGTTTGCACCTTAACTCGGGCAGAGGCATTTCTAAGAACCTTAAAACTGGATCAGGATGGTTGCCCAGGGTGGGCACTGCACATTTTTAACCCTTGCACCCGATTACAAAATATGGGCAGGGGCCAGAAACCAGGCATTTTCTTTCAAGCCTTTATTACTCCCTGCATCTGATCAACACACCATGGCCTGAAATAACTCACACAGCTGGCTGAGTCGAAAAATAAGTTTTCTAAAAAAGCCCTTTATAAATGCACATGCCTTTGTCAGACTCTTCCTGGTTGCAGTGCACATCTCCCAGGACTGCTCTTTATGAAGACAAAAGCGAATATAGCGTTGGCAGGAATCCCACCCAGCCTATATCTGTCCAAATCATCAGCTATGTTTCTGATTTAGCTGCAGTTTAGACAGCCAACTTCAACATTCTGAACAAGGCAGAGTTGTTTTAAAGATGCTCTGCAAGCAGAGGGAGAGAAAGACAAACCATTCAGGAGCAAGGGCAGCGTGGTCAGGGAAGGCTCTCGGGACCTTGATGGAAAAAGAAAGTGTTTGGTGTCTTCAGCACTCACAGATCCGAAACTGCTTGGCAATGTGGGGAAATGAACAGAGCTCTTCCTGTAAAGCTGGGGGATTTTTCTTTTCTTATTTTGGAACAAAACCATAATTTGTCTTTGTCATTGAAACTGTGCGAGACCTCTTTGATCAAGAGTTTCTCTTTGCTTCGTCTCCTTTAGCGTTGTCAAACCGTGTCTTTTATTCACAAAACTCTGCTTATTTCTGTGAGAGCATGCAAGGGGCTCACATGTGCCTGAGAGCACAGAAAAGAGATGGTGTGAAAGTCTCAAGGACTTGGAACAGGCAAGCAAAGCTCACCTAGAGAAGAATGAGGAGGTGAGTGCTACATGTAGGATGCTCACCAAAGCTCAGATCTCTTTTTGTGTGAGAAGGTTTAAAATTCACATTATGACCAAAGATAAAAGGAACTGGAAAAATCTTATTCTGAGCTTAATTTTCCTTCTAGATTGTATCAGTGTGGGTAAAGCACAGGAGAAGATTTAAACTGCTTGCAATGTCTGACATTAATATTGGATGAGAAAGAATGGCAGCACTGCAAAGTATAGGGGGAGAAAGAACATTGGAATCATAGAATTATGGAATGGTTTGGGTTGGGAGTGACCTCAAATACCAACCCATCCCACCCCCTGCCATGGGCAGGGACACCTTCCACTATCCCAGGTTTCTCCAAGCCCCGTCCAGCCTGGTCTTGGACACTTCCAGGGATCCAGGAGCAGCCACAGCTTCTTGGGGCAACAACTCTTTGCCCTCACACTGGTGACCAATCAAGTAGAATCTCAAAAGATGACAAAAATCTCTCAATCAATCATAGAAGAGACTAAAAATCTAAAAATTTAAAAATCTAAAGCTGAGAGCTGGATGTGTGAAGGAGGAAGATCACGCCTGAGGGAACGGCTGGAGCTGGGCCAGGGCAGGCTCAGGCTGGAGAGCAGGGAAAGGTTCTTCCCCCAGAGGGTGCTGGGCACTGCCCAGGCTGCCCAGGGAATGGGCACGGCCCCGAGGCTGCCAGAGCTCCAGGAGGGCTTGGACAGCGCTGCCAGGGATGCCCAGGGTGGGGTTGTTGGGGGGTCTGGGCAGGGCCATCCCTGGCCAAGTTACTGAGCTGGGGATCCCTGAACCTCAAACCATCAGCACAGACCACCCCTACAACGGCAGGAGATGCTCAGATGACAGCAATGATTTAACTGCCCAGGCCCTGCAGGGAAGTTACCAGCACTCATCACAAAGTGATGAACATTAAACACTCCTGTTTCTTCTGAAAGCATTAGGGACTGACCATGTAATGAAACACAGACATTCCCAGATTTTATCTCACTGCTTTCTCTTCACTGATTAGTTTCATTTTACAGCATAGGAGCAACCTAAATGCACCAACAACTGAATTAAATTTAGGACCTGGAGCAGAGTTTCAGCCACTCTAAAAAGGCTTTTAACAAGGAAGATTTTCTTCTTAAGAAAAGCTTCTAAAGCTGGTCTTAATATTTATAGGTTTTAGTAACAGGGAAAGGAGCCAGATGCATGATTTCAACATGGAGAACTCAGTCAAGCTTTGGGCCATTTNCCCAGGGTGGGATTGTTGGGGGGTCTGTGCAGGGCCATCCCTGGCCAAGTTACTGAGCTGGGGATCCCTGAACCTCAAACCATCAGCACAGACCACCCCTACAACGGCAGGAGATGCTCAGATGACAGCAATGATTTAACTGCCCAGGCCCTGCAGGGAAGTTACCAGCACTCATCACAAAGTGATGAACATTAAACACTCCTGTTTCTTCTGAAAGCATTAGGGACTGACCATGTAATGAAACACAGACATTCCCAGATTTTATCTCACTGCTTTCTCTTCACTGATTAGTTTCATTTTACAGCATAGGAGCAACCTAAATGCACCAACAACTGAATTAAATTTAGGACCTGGAGCAGAGTTTCAGCCACTCTAAAAAGGCTTTTAACAAGGAAGATTTTCTTCTTAAGAAAAGCTTCTAAAGCTGGTCTTAATATTTATAGGTTTTAGTAACAGGGAAAGGAGCCAGATGCATGATTTCAACATGGAGAACTCAGTCAAGCTTTGGGCCATTTCTGAAGTGAAGCAATGTTCCATCCAACACTATCAGATCTGAAATTAAGTCAGGCATCCCCTTCCTGCACCCAGCACCCCTCTGAAGCAATGGGCTCTGTTTCAGCTCGACAGGCAGAGCACAAATAAAGGCAAGTTTATAAAAAGTGAAAGATCTGCTATCTCCTCAGCTGTGTTAGCCACGGTAACCTTCAATGAGCCATTGGTCCTCAGGCAAGCGTCACTGAAAATCCGTGTGTGCAACCCCGGTGCCCTGCTGCCCTTCCTGAGCGCACTCTGCTCACAAACCTGCCTGCAACGCCACCTTCTGATCCCTGATTCCAGGGAAAGCAGGATTTGCTGGCAGGATAGACATTCATTTACCACTTCATCTCGATTTCCTTACTCCCGAGTATCAGTCCTCTTGTACAGTTGTCATAGCAGCAGCTGCCCAACAGAAGCAGCGGCCTTTGGGAGTTCTTACATCTGAGTTTTACAAGCCAGTGCTGCCCAAAAATACTGGGAACAACTATTCAAGCACCTAATTTGTTCCAAGATAACTCTACAAAAGGTAAAAGTCTGACCTTCACACTGTTTATTCCTATCTTTAATTCCCTTGCTCTTCAAAACCCACAAAACCTTTCACGCTGCTTCAGACCAAAGGTTCGTCCAGGCAAGGGGAAAACAATTCCACCCTGGAAGCTCTTCACTGGAATGCAACATCCTGTGGAGGTATTCAGGGATTCTTTTGCCAGGATCCCATCCGAAGATTCCAAACTTAAAAAGGAAATTAATTCAAGGGGCTGGGCAGGAGAAGGAAAAGTCTATCGAGTTTTTATACACCCCAAGCCAGGTGCAAGGAGAGCAGGAACGTTAGAGGTGCCCGGGAGCTGGTTGGGATCAATCCAGCACTTCCAGAATGCCCCAGACCCTGAAAGGACTGACACAGGAGATACCAGCAAAGCCCCAGGGTTTTCCAGTAGTTCAGCCTCTCAGACTAACCTGGGTGTTGGCCTTTTGGATAACTTCTCCACTGTTCTGGCACAAAGTTTTACAGGGTTTTCCAGAAATGACTTGCTTTGTTTGAAAAACCCACAGTCAGCCCAAACAAAGTAACTGGAAGCAACATCTTCTTTGTGCAAAGTGATGAGTCAGCCACTGGATTTCAGTGCTCGAAAATATTGGATTTGGTGAGTGCTTCTTGAATTTAACACCTGGGTGTGTTCAGAAGAGAAGCATTTTTCAAGAAGAGAGAATTTGCCAGACATGACTGATCAGGGACTGCTGGGGCTGAGGAAATATTGTCTCAGTCAGGTAAAGAAAGGGTCCCACAGAAGGGAACCTGGGCAAGTAAAATTGAAAGGTTGGATAAAAACATCACCACCATGCTGACAAGTGAGCTCTTAAGGAAAAAGACAAGTCCTAATAGCATTTCTCCCCAATATTCTCCAAAATCCAAACTGTTTTCCCCTCAGGAATTCCCCAGCTTTGATGCTGTTGGCTGTTTTGAGAGCCAGCTGCACAGGCTGCTTTCTGCACCCCAAACCTCCCCGAGCTGCCTTACCCTGCTGCTGAGTTATTGTGGCTTCTGTTCTGGAAACAGGCTGTTTACAAGGAGAATCATGTTTGTAAACCTTTTGATTGCCACAGAACTATTTTTCATCTCACTCTGCAGCTCCTCAGAATCCAGGGAAGGTGTGTGTTTGCATGCAGGCCTACCCTTCCTTGGAGGTTATTCCCAGAAGCTGCACACTTTAGAGTCTTCCTTTCTTGAAGTTTTCTGTCTAAAACTGAACTAAGATTAAGCAGCTTGTTTTTCCCTTTAATTGATGTTTACTTTCTGTTGGTTCACACACATCAGTATTTCCTTCAGCCCCTCAGAGCAGCATGGAGGATTTCTAATCCTGACATGAGGAGTCACAAGTCTCTTATTTACACTGAGGCACACACACGTCACTCATTTTCAGCTCTCTGGTAAAAAAAGAGAAATCAAAAAAGGCCCATTGAATAAACAAAGTGTCCAGTAGCATAAATATTTCGCCTCCAGGGCTTCAAAATGTTTGACTGTGAGATAAGAAGCAGCTGTTCCTGCTTTCCACAGCCTTCACTACGAGCAAGAGATGTGGTTCTTCAGATCTGGTGCTGTTTTTCTCACAGCCTAGAAATGTTCTGCTTGCACAGAGGATGGTTCCCTGTTCTTTCCCTGCCCAGGCATCACCAACCACAGCTGTCAGGCACAGAAATGCCATTTTTAGGTGTACCCACACTGAGACAGGCCAGCTCCTCTGAGCTCGAAGGATCAGCTTTCTGAATGACTTCACTGCAGGGATGGGTTACCCTTCCCTAGGCCAAATAAACCAGATTTAATGAAATATGTGAGTAGCATGCAAGTTTAACAACTGCCACAAGATTTAAGGGAAGTAAGGAAACCCACAAGATAATGCAGCAATTCTTTGTTCAGCCCCCACTATTCCCCAAAGAAAGTGATAACAGCTCAAGGAAAAGCAGGATAACATCCCTAAGAACTGGCACTCTTCTCATAGCCACTGCAAATGCCATGAGCAGAAATAAATTACACCCTTTCCTCTCTCAAAATTAATTTATCACCTTGAAAATACTCTGAAGACTTAAAAGAAGCCTGGCTCATTTTAATGCAACTTCTCTGCCTGATTCTATGCTGCTGATGGGGAGCCACATCTCCCTTTCTCGAAGGCAGACAAGTTTTATTCAGGTCTGTTGGAAATAACTTCAGCCTGCCACAGCTGTGTCATTTAGTCTGGGGCTCTGACAGCAGAGACCTTGGAGCTCTATCTGGTAATTTTAACCACACATTTTATGACTAACTTCATTTTGCCCAAAAACACACAGAGAGGCTCAATTTTTATTAAGGATTCATCTAGAAAGTGTGAATGAGCTTAGGGCATTTGGGTCACAGCAGCAGTGATGTAGTCTGGCAAATAAATGATAAAATAGTTCTGAAGCACCAGTTCTGCCTCTTCAGACAGCAGCCACCTACCCAGTGTGCTCATCTCCAGTTCAGAAGTGGTCATTGTTTTCCTTGGTGTTGAAGTTAACCACTAAACTCTCTTTTTATATTTTTGCTACATTGATGTCAAAGGCAAATTGTTCTAGAACTCCCCAGTTTTCAAATCAGAGATGCAAAACCAATAAGTGTCTCCTCAGCTTCAGCTTGAAACAACTCCCCAACGTTCCTTTTCCCTGTTTTCATCCCCAATTCACACTTCAAGCACACGCAGCCCGTTGTGTTCATACCATCCACAGAGGATTCCTACCTGAGAGTTACAGATCAAGCCCTTAATTCTTCACTATTTGGGTAAAAACTGGTTGTATTGAGGTTTCTGCATGAAGTACTTCATAACCATGAAATAATGAGTAAATCTTGATCCAGGTGGGAGGCAGAGAGGCTCAACATGTACAGCTTATATCAGAACAGAGCTCTTCAATGCTTAGAACTGCCAGCAACTCCAATTTAGAGCTTGGTTTTGGACCCACACCTGGTGTTTAGTGCAATAGTTTACATGACTTTAAGTTTTCCTAAAATCAGCTTCCATGGAAATACACTCCTTTGACACAACTGCTCACTTGGAATATCCCAGGGCCACATCCCAAACGGATTTACTGGCTTGGCTGCCTTAGGCCCATCAGAAATTTGCATTGCAGCGCTTCCTAATGTGCAGCTGCAGATGGGAACAAGAGGGATGCAAACCTCTCCTCCAGTTCTGCCAGTGCCCACCTGAGCTATGCCACCTGTCCTTGGATTCAGATGCTGCTGTTACAGTATTTCTGTAGTGACAGATGGTCTCACTCCTAAAAAAAAAAAGAAATTAACTGTGAAGAACCCAGGGATGATTTTCCAGAAGTATGAGACACACAGAAACACTTTAATCAGCTTGTAAGTTATTATAATATAATCACAGGCATCCTACTCCCGTTTGTCTGAGTCACCAGTGGCCGTGTCCTTGGGAAACTGAAATTTGGGACACGTGCTGAGGATGTGACCAGTTCCCAGCCAATCCCATTCACACAATACCCTGTCTAAAATTCAGGAGGGAGAGAAACACAGAGCTCCAGACATCCTTTCATGCTGTTAGAGCTATTCCTCAGCAAGGGGATGGGGATGAACTATTCTCTGCAGCAAAGGAACTCCAATTCCTAACGCTGTGTGCTCCAGGGTCAGAGCACTGGGATGTCTCAGCGTCCTCCTAAGAGTTCCTGAAATCTCCAACAGCAGCTAATGGATCTGCCAGACACAGATTCTTAAAAACATCATCAGGTTGGCTGATGGAATCTCCAGCCCTCCTCTCCCTGTTGTTTCATACATATGTTGCAAGGACAATTTCCCTCGTGTTAAGCTCTAAACCACTGTCCCTTCCCTCACTTCTGATCCCGTGCCAGATCTCCAGCACTGCTGCTGAGGCAATAAATTAAGCATTGATCAAGTTGTGCTTTTGTACTTCCTAAGGAAACACGGGTGAGAAAAACCAATAACAAAATACGGAGTCTGGTATCTCAAGCAGAGTTATGCCTCCCTCTGGCCTGGAATAATATCTATAAAATATTGCTTTGGGTATTATTCCACTGGCTGGAGGAGAAGCTTGTTGTTATTATGGCTACCTCCACTGATTTGTATGAAATACCTGACGTGAGCCTTCACCTGAAAATATCCAGGCAGTTCTCCTCTTGCATTCCCTCCATCGATTCCAGGAAACACCAAAAGCCCATTTCCCTGTGGAGCTCACCTGAACCACAGCTGATGCAACAGAATGGAAAACCAGGCTGCCTGAAAAACCTGCCCTTCCAAACCCCTCACAACAAATCTCTGGTCCAAAAGGTTTTTCAATCCTACTTTTATAGATTCATATTTATTTGAATTTTCATTTGTATTTATTTGAATTTATCCATGCAAAAGAATCAGAACAAATGAAAAAGGCCCTGAATCCAGCAAGGAGCCCAGACTGGCACAGCCTGCTCCAGTAGCTGGTCTGCATCTCACACCCAGCAGCCAATTTATTGCTACTTTTTCTCTTATTTAAGATTTTCCACTAAAGGAGACCTCAAGAACCCCAAGTTTCAAGCAGATACACTTCCAGCAGAGCTCAAGTTCCCAACATGGCTGTATCAAACGTGAAACTTGGACCCAAACTCCACATTCTCAGGTGTTCTCAAGGTCACAGCTTTTCATTTAAAATTTGTTGCTTCTGATTTTGACTTGAAATCCTCAAGGACAGTCTGAGTTTCCCCTTCCTCCTCAGTTTTCTTTACCACTTGACTGAACTTTACAGCTGAACTAAGAACTGCCACCCACAGCAGAAGCCCAAGAAGCAGCTCTTAAAGCCTCTGTGGTGATTCCAACAAACTCGGAGTCACTGATTCCCCACCTCTCACTAGATCAGGTTTGCTCAGAGCCCCGTCCAGCCTGGCCTTGGACACTGCCAGGGATCCAGGGGCAGCCACAGCTTCCCTGGGCACCCTGTGCCAGGGCTTCACCACCCTCCAAATAAATGATTTCTTCCCAATATCCCATCTAACCTTGCCCCCTGTCAGTTTGAAGCCATTCCCCCTTGACATTGTCCTGTCATTATCTGTCCAGATAAAAAAGTCCCACTCCCTCCTTTTTATAGCTCCCTTAAGGTCCTAGAAGGTCACAATGGTCCCAAGGGCAGACACCACCTTCACTGGAGGACAGTTTCTCCATCTCAAGGAGGGTAAAAAGCCTCCTCTGAACAGAGGAAACAGAGATTATGCCTTTCCAAAGTGCGACCTGCCTTGCCTCATCCAGGAACCCTCACGTCTTGTGATTGCTATCCATGTGCAAACCCTGCCAGGTTAGATACATGGAAAAAAACAAGTCTTTCAACACTCACTAATCCAGAGTTTAGAGTTCAAACCTTTTCTTTTTTTCCACTAACCACCTCTGATTCCTTGCCATGGGTGGAGCCCAGCGAGTCCTTCCTGCTGAGCAGCCTTTGCCCTCGTCCTTTCCATCGCTGCCGTGGCTGAGCTCGGAGCTGTGGGAGCAGCAGCCGTGGGCACAGCAGTGCAAGGATCAAACCAGATGGAATCACCTCCTCCATGCCAGTAAAAAATGAGGAATACAGAGCACCAGACATGTTTCAACACTCGGTGTTTCATTGCTGCACCAGCATCACCTTTGGGAAAAGCAGGGAGAGCACACATGAATTTTGCGGACTTAAAAACCGAGTCAAGGTGTCTGTGACCTTCCATGGGTGCTGTAGGGCTGCATCCCAGCTGGGAAGTAAAAAATAATGTGAACACCAAACTAAAATGACTTTAAATTACTCCCCAAACCCCAAATTTATCAAAAAGAAGCAGCACCAACCCTTCCACAGGGAAAAGCGAGTTCACATCCTCAGTCCTGTGCTGGCCAAGAGCCCACGGCCTGACACTCCTTTCTCTCAAGCCCTATTTACCCTCTGCACAATCTCACCAGGCATCCACAGCTTCCCCTGGAATCCAGGCAACCTTTCCTCGGTGAATGCTCTGTCAGGAGCTGACCTGGTGGTGGGGGAACCTCAGCATGGAACAAAACATGAGCTCCACTCCAGAAAGGATCCCAATGAGGCTGCTGAGGTCACTCACACAGTTTTAACCTCACATGACAGCAAAACACTTGAGTTTTCTAAGTATTCACATAAGATCTTCTTGGTTTCTGCACTATAAATAATTACAACCTAGAAACAAACAGAAATTGAACATCTTAAGACAGAGTTTAGCAAGTCAAAGACAACGTTTGCAGTCTAGAACAGGGCGTGTAGGCCAGACCCAATTCCAAAAGCCAGATCTCAATCAGTACTCAAGAGGGACAAAGTGACACAGGAATCCTCACAGACCACATGAAGGATGGAAAGGAAAGTACCTTGAGTAGTTAACTGGTAAATACATGGAGCTCCTCGAGTGCAGCACTGGCAGAAAAAACCCCATCCAAACTAAACAAAACAAACCCCAGAAAATAAACAAAAAACCAACAAATCAACCTTGTCCATCCCCACCTCCCCCCAAAAAAACCCCAACAAAACAACCCAAGGAACATCACCACAAAGCTCCCAGGCACAGATCACTGGAAAATGTGACCATTCAGTTGCATCAGACATTTTGGCTGGAAAAATGGAATTTATTGAGACCTGATGCTAGAACTGATTAAACATAATCATCTTCCTACTTGCAAATGATAAACTATTGAGGTCAAGGCATCTCCAGGCCACTTTCACAGTTATTTATATTAAAGTTGCAGATCTTAACTACCTGAAAAACAATTAGTTACAAAACAGTTGCATAATCAAGTTAGGGGAGCTTTCATTGATTCTGTGTCAACAATATTTGAAAATCCTCCCTAACTGTGCCATGGCAGAATCCTACACAAACCCCTCACAAACAATGCACTGGAAAACATAAATAACCTGCAAATAATTGTCTGAAGTACTGCACTTATCCTTCACATCTCCACCAGGTCACCTTGGGTGAGGTGATTTGCTCTTTGAGAGATGAGGATGAGTTCCTGACAGCGCTGACAAATTCCCCCTGAGCCCAAGAGCTCCTCCTGAGTGAGCTGTGAATCCCGGGCAGGAGGGATTCCAGCTCACAGCTGCACAGGCACTTGTGCCCGTGGATGTGGGAGGATCTGGGTGTGCCATGGGGGCAGGAGAAAAAGAGGAGGAAGAAAAAAATTAAAGGTGTCAGGTGAGCTGGGACACAGTGAACAGGCAATATTTGGGGTTTTTTTTTTAATGGAATAAGCCTTAAAAGATTCTCCAAACTTGAGAAGTTTCTGCAGCTCCTCTGGGCAGGCAGATGATGGGAGCTCCTCTCACGTGAACCAGCACATTTTGCAGGACTTCTTCTAAGTCCAGTGACTGAGCATCACCCTGCTGTCTCCTGGGGGTTTGGCTTTTAGTTTCAGTGGAAGCAGCTTGTGGTGAGCATGCCCAGAAAGAGCCGAGTGGGTTTGCTGTCAGCACCAGTCTTTCAGCTGCCATTAAATCAATAAAAGAGCCTCAAACCAGAGACTTTCACCTGGAGGAGCAGTTTAGGCTTTTCCTTGTCTGGTGTACATATGCAAAGCCCCTTGCCTGGATTGTCTGTGCCATGCACAAATCCCTAACTCTGCAGCAGCAGGGACCTCTCAAAAGGCAGAGGTGGTAGCAGAGCTATCTCCAGCCCTTTTCACATGTGGCTGACCCCTCCTGCATTCCAGCCAGCAGCACTGAGCATCCCAGACTGTTCTTCCAAGGGCCAGCACTGTCCTTGGATGAGCACGAGAAACCACAACCTGAAAAACAATCGTTTCCACCTTCTCATGTTCATATATATATAAATAAAAAAATCAGTTTCGTGTGGGTTTTGTTGTGCCAAAACTGCCACCAACGTAATGAAAGAAACCAAGTAAATATCATTAAAACTAAAGGGCCTCCAACACACGGCCTCAGTAATGCAGGTCCCAAAAGAACACTCTGTGCTCCTCCTGGAAAGTTATAAAATACCACACACGCACCTCTTGAAATACAGATCAGGAGTTCCCAAGGCACACAAGTGAGCTGTGCACAATATTTTGTGTGAGATCCTACAGCCTGTCTCGCTTCTTGTCACATCTGTGGTTCTACTCTAGACCATATTCTGCTTAATAAGTTAATTTTAAATGAATATATCCAAGTTGTGGTTTCTGCCACTGCTGCCAGGTTGAAGGACCTTTGCTCTTGCTGTGGCTCTCCCATCACACCGCAGAGCAAGAAAACCTCTTTATCTGCTCACTGCAACAAAATAAAAAACATCTCCAGCAGGTTTATCAGCTCTGATAGTTCAAATCTCTCTATCAAAATAAGCAAAAGCAGGCACACAAAACCAGCCTTGCATTATCAAACTTAAACAGAGTAATCTGAAGTGCAGTGATAGTTAAAAAAAAAAAAGATTTTTAAATATTGGGCATTGTGGAAATATCGCAGTCGTAGAAACTACCCAGGCAGGAAGGGTAGCAGTAAGAAATGCCAGAATCCAGGAGTTTTTCCAGCTTTGTAAGAACCAGGCACTGCTTGTTACAGCCAGCAGCGTGTGAATGAAGAACAGCTTCACAGACACCGGGGTTATCTCCTCTGAACTCTGACAAGGCACCTAAAGTTCATCAGGAGCTGCTTGAAAAACACACCAAAGCAAACAAAAACCCCACACAACCAAACAGAGACAAGGCCTTGTTAATGTCATTTTGTGACAACAGAGACGCGGTCTGCTGATAATAAGGTAGACAGGTAGCTGTTCCCTGAAGTTTTTGAAGGAAGACACTGATTTCTAGGAATACAAACAAAAAAGAAGGCATTTTAGGCCTCCTTAGGTACAGCTGGTTCTCTCAGGCTCATTTAATTTAGTGAAGCCAGTGCTACCAGAGCTTTAGAAATGCAACGTGCAGCAAAAACTCTGAGGGAGCAGGTTTGAAACCTCATTCTCTGCTGCTCAAGTCACACACAGAGGCCACAGCCAGGGGGTCATCAAAGATGTGTTCTCTGATTTGTCCTGCCCAAACCAAATTGGATCCCTAACATCAACTTCCTCTCTTTTTTGTGGATTTTTTGCTGTTTGCTTGTATTTTTTTTAAATACTCCCAGTTTTCATTGCTCTTGCTTGGGTCCAAGGCCCAGCACGAGATAAAAGGAACACGCAAAGCCAGAGCTCTCTTTTGAAGACAGATTGGCCATTGCCTGGGCTCTATTGCTGTTCAATACCCAGGGTGATGGAACAATTTCTTTTTTGGGTAGGTCTATTTACAGAACTCTGCTCAGCCAGGAATATTAATTACACTCATTGTGGTCAGAGTGACTGCAATAATGCAGGAGAACATTGAGCTTCAGTGCATTTCCAGCACAGATGCTGCAGTCTGTCACCTTGAATCCGTGCTGTCATTTAACTCCCGCACGCAATGCTACCAGGCAGAACGTTTTGCATCCACTTTATCCTTTCTTTATAGTGTTCTAAAGCTGATGAGGCTCCAGCTCTCCCCTGAAGCACTCCCATTACAATTTTCAGCGCTGAACAATGCTCACAGCAGCGAGCATCACTCTCCGAACTGAAAACAAACATCATTCAGAGCTAAAGGGTCATTGCCACACGAATGGGAAAGACCGATTGGCAACTGCTGGGGCTCTGAAGGTTTAGGTCTGATAAAAACTCCAGAAAGGAGATGTTTATGCTTTGGGGAGAAGCACATCCTCAGGCTGTGCCCCACTGAGACTGGAGCAGAGCACACCAACCCCCCTGGTCCGGTCAGATAAAGAGTAGAAGAATGAAGCCAGGCAGGCAGGCAGCACTCAGCTCCTCTGTTCCTGCCTGAATGCAGTGCTAGCCACACCTTGTGACAATAAATCACCCCAGGAGTCACCAGGCTGGGGCTCAGGACACATTCTGGAAATGAAACACAAAGCTGCTTTACACGGAGCTGCCTGGTGAAATAGCACCAGGAAGGGATGGCAGCGAGCACGCGGCTCACGGACGCTCGATGCTCTGCAGAGTATTGAAGAGTTTTCCTTCAACACTCAAGGGTTTATCCTGCTGATATCCAGTGAAAATGAAAGCTCTACATGCAGCAGAGGGACTTCTGGAAGTTGCTGCTCAGCTGTGGTGTTGGGATACCTCAAGTACAGTGAAACACCATGAGAATGAGCATTGTACTTTAATTAATGTGTTTAAACCTTTCAGTGATGCCGGACACAGAATGAATTTTATCCGACATGGAACAGTAGAAATATGGAATCCAAAGCTCTCTCTGCTCCTGCTACAGCCGGGAATGTTTCCAACAGCACAAGGGTTTCTTGGAAATTCCTGACTGAAGAGGTGACCTTAGGTGATAATTCCTGAGAACAAGCACAACCTGAACAGATTGGATGATAGACTACCCACGGAAAGCAGACAGTCTGCTGTGCCTTCTGCCATCCCCTGAGAACGCTCCAAAAGGTGAAATGTAATCAAATACTTTGAAAGAGAGTTTAGACACCAACCCGAGGGAGTGCTCAGCCCCTCAAAGTGCTGCAGCTGAAAGGTGATGAACTGCTCTGAAAGCAGCTGCAAATTCATGGTCACTTTGCCTGCTGGATCAACCCTCGGTGTTTAATGTCAGCAGAAAGAGTCAAACAGAGTGCAGAAAGAAGTTCTTTGAAAGAAAAAGCTCACTGATGGTTTCTTGTTTTATTTATTAGTAACAGTGCCGTGGCTGTGGATAAGATACTCAGCCCTGAGCCACATTCAGATGCACTAATGCACTGTTTTACTTAATTTCATACACACACCAACAACAGAAATTGAACCCCAGACCAGCTGAAATATGATTTGGCACAACCAATTGTGGCAAAACTAATTAAGAATAAGCAGAGTGGCTGTCATCCCAGCTTGGTTGTAAATAACACCCTGATCCACCTGGGAAAGCACCAGGATGAGAATTTACCAGAATTACAATTCTAGGAGGTTTAGCACCTAATTAATGCTCACAACTCATTTTATTGAAGATAAACATAGGAAGCAGCAGGCAGAGAAAACAAAATTAAGGAGAAGAAAAATTTCTACTGCATAATTCCCAGTGTAGGAGGAAGAAGGATCACAAAAAGACCTGACATAAAGGAGAGAAGAAACCTGCTTTGGGGGAGACAATGCAGAAACTTACACCAATAATTAACACCTAAACATAGTTAATCAATCCACTCTTATAAGACAAAAACACTTCTCCACATGCTATCCTCCAGGATACGCTGCTTAAATATTTGCAAGAAATTTAGCCATGGCATTGCCTTCCCCCAAAAGGCTTCTCACATCACTAAAGGCAAGGCAAGGACAGAAATGCTAAATTTATAGTCCTGTCTGGAAAGACTTTTGACCAACTCTGACAGATCAGTAATAAATTACCATTATCTGGCAGCATATTCCCACCTACTGTCTCATGTAATGTGGAAGGAATGAAAAAGAATACAGGCAGAAAGGAGCAGCACATAAAAACAGCTCCCCGGAGTCCCCAGAGAGGAAAGATGAAATGCCTCCAGAGCTGTTTTGCAGGAGCAGCAGCCCCGTTAAATGCAGCATCCCATCGCCCTGCTGGCCACTGTCAGTCTGCAAAATATCCTCCTAAGAGAGGCCCTGGGCTCACCTGCAAAGCCAACCTTCCCCTCTCTGTGCCAGGGGCAGCCAGGGTCAGCCACCCCACCAAGCACAGCCAGGAGCAAAAGGAAAAGGGTCAGAGATGGGTCTGGAAGCGAGGAGACAGCACCGGCATCAAGGGCTTCCAGAGCATGGAGCCAAAGCCAGGAGAGGAGATAAACCATGGACACACTGATAAGGGCCCTGCCAGGAGGTGACCCACTGTCCACGGGGCACCAAGGGGGCAGGGACAGGGGGAAAAGTGAGAAAGATGAAAAAATGTCTTTTGTGTTTTCCAACCAGCTCAGGAAAATTCACTTTGCATCAATCTGCAATACCTCCCTCAGACCTGAATCTGTTTCTTTTAGCTATTTCAACTTTTGAATGCAAAAAAAACATCCCAAAACCCCAACAGTGACTTAAAGGATTTCTTTTTGAGTCAATATATATGTATTTTCAAACTCGAAAATACAGAAAATGCTATTTAGAAAACAAAGGAAAGCAAATCAGGGTGAAAACATCACTTGACAGCATTTTTATCTTTTCAAAGGTCTTTCCCAACCTACCCTGTCCCAAACTACCTGTCAAATTCAAAGTGTGTTGGCAAAGAGCTTCAGCATCCCCTGAAAGTCCTTTTCTTATTATTGGTCCCCTCACCTAACCAGTGTCAAAGCCAGATCCTTATTCCAGCTCAACCACTGCAAATGGAAATTTTAAACCCCCTCAAAGCCTTTTCCTCCTAAATCACTGATTAGAAGGGAAGACAGTGAAAAACAAAAAACTCTTGAATTTACGACCAGCAAAAGACATCAAATAAAAAGTTTTCTTGTTATCTGCAAAAGCATTTATCAGGGAGATTATGAAAATGTCATTTGTACTGGAAGCCTCTCCACGCTGAAGCTGGGTCAACATATTTATTACAGCATTTTTCCCTTGGTTGGGGGACCCTTGAAGGTGCTGCCAAGTGTCCTTGTCCCAGCCAGATCTAAACCCTGAGCTGTTTTCCTTGCAGAAGGATTTCCTGTAACTCTTTCCTCCGTCCTTCATGGGTGTGAAGGATGGGCTGTGTGGCAGAAGGGGTGTGACAGGTTATTACTAAACCACTACATAAGCAGGCAAACTTCTGGAAATGTGGCAAGAACAGCGTCCTGAAGTTCAGAATTTAAGTTATTTTCCCTGAATTTATCTAAGTTCCCAGCTCCCATAATCCATCCCACATTGCCTGTTTGACTTCTGCCTTCCAGCCCCAACTGTTGGAGTATTTGAACATTTCTTCCCTGATTTTAGGCATTAAAACAGTAGGGAAAAGTCTCAAACATGGGAATCCTAAAATTTCAGAAGCTGAAAGAAAAAAATATCTAGTGATTAAGGCAGTCTTGTGATTGAGTTGTTTTAATGCTTGGGCAAAGCAACAGTGACTCACTGTAGCCATGTCAAATATCCCCAAACACCCCTGACAAGACTGGCCAAGATTTGTGCTTAAAAGTTCCAGCTGTTTACGAGGTATTTGTGTGGGGGAAGGATGTGGCAATAATTGCGTTGCTTCTAATTGAAAAATGGGTGAAAGGATTTTCCTACAAATTCCCCAAAATAAGTGAGCGAAACCGACTGCGGGCAGGAAAAAAAAAAAAACCGAGAGCAATACACAACCAAAATAAAGTTTATGGGTGGAATCTTTCTGCACCTTCAGCTGCGGCTGGAGCGCCCTGGGGTTTTCCAGGGGTAGCCTGTGGAGAGAGGGGGTGTCAGCTTTTCATCACAAAGCTGCCTCTGCGTGGAATTCACTGTTCTGGCGTTGTGGACTGGTAAAGTTTGGGAGAATTTTCAATGCTAGGACCAAGGGTAAAACACCAGTGATCGATCTTTAAAAGAAAAAGTCCCTGTTTCATCTGATTCCACCTCATCTCTTCCTGTTCTTATGATGCCTTGAGAGGCCTCCTAGAAACAGAGACCAGACAAGAATAAGGAAATAAAGGTCGGTATTTATTTAAAGGCCTTCAAAGGTACCCCTGGGGAGCCAGAGGCCACTGCCCAGATGGACCCCGAGATGGACGACAGGCCACGAGTTCTTCACACTTTTATAGGTTTGGTTCATCTGCATATCAGCGTTAATTCTCCAATTAAAGCTTCAGTTTAATGATGTAATTTCCCCTCAGCTTGCCCCCCTCTCAAAGGCTTTTGGTTTGTACTTTTTGGGCCTAGGACGGTCTGGGTGTCCTTGGAGAGCAGGCCCGGAGAGGCTTTGTTATGTCTGCCCAGCAAGGCTTTGTTATGTCTGCCTTAGCACGAGAGAGCAGAAATTACCAGGCTACAAGAAACTTCAGAGTTACACACCAGGCAGTGCAGGATTTGAACAATATCAAAGTTAAAACCTAAGGCATCACTTAAATCCCAGCAGTCTGCAGGGGTGTCTGGGGAAGATCAGGAGGAGAAGCTGTAAAATGGATTGTCCCAATGTATCTCCATGATCCAAATGCTTCTCTTTATTCTCTTCCAGGCCAGAATGAGGTTTTAGCTCAATCCTTCCCCATCCAGAAAGGTAGACAAACTAAGATAAGCACAGTCACTTTAATCATTAAAAAATCATTGCATCTCCACAATATTTTAGTTCCCCACAACATGTTCATGGATATTTTTGCAAAACTCAGAGATATCTTTGGAATTTTTTCTAGCTTTGCTCATTTGTGCCTTTGCATGTTCATTTGGTTTACACTTGCTGTGTATTTTGCACAAGCTCTGCGTCCTTCCTCAGCCCAAAATAGGATCTCTACAAATGCTGGAGCCCTGAGGTGCAGATTTTTGGGGCACAAGATGGGATGAAGCTCAATTTGTTGTCTAGAAGTCAGGTATTAAGCCCAAGTGGAATGTCTGGTTTGTATTCCAGCCAGTGAAGAAAAAAGTACATTAAAAGAATGAACTGCTACACAGAACTCACACTTCTACATTAAAGAGGAGTGAATAAAAAGCAGTTTTCTGCCACAGATTATCCAGCACCAAGAAATAATGTCACAATGGTTTAATTTCCAAATGTACAGATAAATATAAACCCCTCTTCAAGGACCACTCTGATCCCACAGGGATCCAGAGTCCACCCTGTTGCTGGATGTGCATTTTAAGGGTACATCTGGGTTTAAGGATCCCAGTGTGCAAATAAAGCAGCTTGGCTTGAGACTTGCAGGCAGAAATCCCACAGCATGCTCATAGCAACAGCTTTTTGGCTCAGATTCCTCTGAAGGGTCCCACTTTTGGTTTAATTACATTCTGTGTAAATCATAAGCAAAGCTATTTTTGAAGTAGAGAGTTCTCCTAACGTAGAACATTTTCAAGGGAGCTGCAGTTTGTAGGGAAGGAGCATCCACCAGGCAGGGCAGAGTGAGGAAAACAAAATCTGAGCTATAACCGAGACCTCTGTGCAGTCAAAACTCATTCCAGGTCCTGTTGGCTGCACTAAAGGCCCAGAAAGAAACACTTTGGAGTTTACAAGGAAATGTAAACGATGATGAAGTCTGTGATTTCTGGAGGTGCATTTCTTGGCTGTAAAATGGGGAAACAAAGAGAGTCCTCAGATTGTTGTACAGTGGAAGTTAAAAGGCAAAACACAGGAGCAGAGTGGGAGAAAAGTACAGCAGGGTGCCCTCACGAAGCCTGCTCCCCTTAGAGGCTCCACCTCAGCACTCACAGAAAATTGTAAAATCACAGAATCATTTAGGTTGGAAAAGCCCTCCAAGGCCATCGAGTCCAAGCTGTGCCTGATCCCCACCTTGTCACCAGCCCAGAGCACTGAGTGCCACCTTGGCCTTCCTTGGGCACCTCCAGGGACTGTGACTTCATCACTGCCCTGGGCAGCCCCTTCCAGTGCTTGACAACCCTTTCCATGAGGAAATTCCTGCTGGTGTCCACCCTGAGCCTCCCCTGGCCCAGCCTGAGGCCGTTCCCTCTCCTCCTGTCCCTGTTCCCTGGGAGCAGAGCCCGACCCCCCCGGCTGCCCCCTCCTGTCAGGGAGTTGTGCAGAGCCACAAGGTCCCCCCTGAGCCTCCTTTGCTCCAGGCTGAGCCCCTTTCCCAGCTCCCTCAGCTTCTCCTGGTGCTCCAGCCCCTTCCCAGCTCCATTCCCTCCCCTGGACACGCTCCAGCCCCTCAGGGTCTTTGTTGCAGTGAAGGGCCAGGACTGGACACAGCGCTCGGGGTGCAGGTACCTCACAGGCTCTGTTTGACTCCACGTCTCACAGCACCTTAAGAGATGAGTCCAATTGGCCCTTTCTTCCCCAGGTGTGCCTGGATGGTGTCTTTCCTCCTGCCTCTTCCAAAATCCCTTTCCCAGCTTCTCCAAGCTGTGAGGATGACTTGGGTAAATTCTTATCCCTAAGTCTTTCCCTGGCCTCCAGGTTCATGTCATGTTATTGTCCACACATGAAAAGGATCCCTTTAGTGCAATCAGCTGCATCCAGACTCAGGCTCTCACCTCACAGTTTAAGGGAGCTCCCTCTGTATCTGTGAGGAACAGCTCAAAATAATAAATACTAAGGATGGTACTGAAGAGAAGGGAGGAGATGAGAGCTCTTAGTTCCCAGTGGGAATTCCTGCTGCTTTCATTTCTGTGCCAAGTGACATTCTCTTTTGGAACTGTTGAATCCCCTTGTACTTTCATCAAATATTTCATAATAGCCAGTCCTCTTTATTCCTGTGATTGCTCAGCATCTCATCAATGACAATTAAATATTTCTAATGCATTTGTTATAAATATGCATAGAAATAACACATAAGTGGCTTCATTTTCTGCTGCCCGATACCATTTACTTTTTCCTATGCAACCGAGAGTGCAAATGGATGTGAGACTTTGACACATCAGTGTGGAAGCATCTAAGATCTAATTTGAGGGTCTAAATGCAAATGGATCTAATTGCTCCTTGCATAATACAATTGTATGTTCACTGTCTCTAACAGGCTGCCCAGAGAAGCTGTGGCTGCCCCTGGATCCCTGGCAGTGTCCAGGGCCAGGTTGGACAGTGCTTGGAGCACCCTGGGATTGTGGAAGGTGTCCCTGCCCATGGCAGGGGGTGGAAAGAGATGAGCTTAAAGTCCCCTCCAAAGCCAAACTATTTCATAAATATAAAATATAAATCCCTCATGTATGGATCAGAAAAACCTGAAATGCCACATATCACTTTGAGAAGCTGGAGGGATAAAAAACTCCAAGCCTGGCACTAAGCTGAGCTAGCCTTTTCCAGCAGCTTAAGCAAACAGAGGCCCAGGAGATAAAGCAAAGCCCTGTGAGTGACCTAGCCCCAGCTGGAGGTGATGAACAGGAACACGGGAGAACTGGCACTGAGAGAAAATCTTGGAGAGGACTGCAGTGGTCAGGGTGCAGGCACAGAGGAGGGATAAAAAAAGGTGACTCAACCAGTCAGTTTGGAGGCAAGCTTTGCTCTGACTCAGAACAAGAGCTAAAAACAGTTCTTGCCGTTTAGTCAATATATCAATGTTTTGGAAACAGGGAGTGGAAACTCAGCAGTGAGGAGCGGTGCAGAGCGAGGTCAGAGGACTCGGGCTGGTGGGGATGGATGTGTTCAGGCTGCCTGGTGAGTTAGGGTGGATGGCTGCACCACCAGAGCCTGCCCAGCTGTTTGCATTGTCCCTCCCTGCAGGAAACATTCCTGCAGCACTGTGGGTGCACACAGAGCTGTGCTCAACAGGCAGAGCCGTGGTACAAACTGTCACGTGAAAAACCCAAACAAAAGTGCTTCTAAGCCTGCATGTGATGCCTCTGTGAATGGCTTCAGCAGAAGGAAAGCTGAATTTGATGTGAAAAGTGTGTTTTTCTGTCCGTCTTCCTTCTCTTTCCTGGTGCAGGCTCAGTGGGATGGATTTGATGGTGAATGTACCAGGGCTTGCTCTCCAACGTGCCTGTGGAGCAGGAGAGCAGCCACGGGGTCATGTCATTCAAGCTGACCGATTTTTCTCATGTAAATGGATAAATCTCTGCTGGGAATTGATGCTCACAATTTCCTCACCCCTAAACAAGGTTTCTTTTTCCATTGTCTAATCTTTGTCTCCTTGGAGGAAGAATGTTTTATTCTCAGAAGAGGAACAAATAGGAAATCGTGAGGAGAATCCCATCCTGTGGTCAGTGGCTCCACACTTCGTTTCTTCTCTGAAATGTGCTGATGTTTGCTTTAGGTGTACATAGTGGGGTTTGACCTTGCAGGTTTTCTGCATTGCTTAAATCTCGTAAAAATGAATAAAAACCAGATGATCACCTCACTCACGCTGGTTCCATATTTATTGTTCATTTCTATTTGCATCTCTGTCACTCGCTCTCATCCACCTTGTTTATAAATCCTGGTGCTACTTTGTGCTTTATTTTTTGCCTCTCCACACCCACTCCCTCCATTATAGCAAAGAAAATCAGTGGAACCTGGTCTTCTCTTCTACTTCTTAAGGAAAGAGAGTTCAGGAAAGACAAATTGTGTGGTTAAACCAGCAAAAGGGAAGAGGAAGGGAAGCGATAATGGGACAGACTTTGTTCCAAAAGTAAATGGTTGACTTAGCCAGACCTATCTACTGTTGACTTTAAAGAATTTAAACTCACAGAGCTGGACTCTGGCTAAAGAAGCTTCGACTCACTGCTAAAAATGTGCAAACATTCAGATAAGATAAGAACCCTGAGCTTTTCCTTCACAGCCCTGAAGAATGATGTTGTACTAGAACGAGAAGTGCTGTGAGCAAACATCCTCCTGATGGCACAGTTTTGTTCTGAGGTTTTGTTTGTCCCACTGCTCCCTGTGTTCAGATCTCCCCTCCCCTGGGCTCCTTCCTTCCTGCTGGGCAGGACTTCACGGATGCACTTGAGAGAAGATGAAGAGCAGTTGGAGGCTCCCTGGAGGAGGAAAACAAGAATGATCAAAGGTTTAAAAACAACCGTGACCTTTGGTGGATGAATGGGCTTTATGAAATGTGGAGAGGAGCAATGAGAGACACATCATGTTCTTAAAATACTTAAAAGTTAGCGGCAAAATATGAAGATGTTCTCCATGTGCAGCGTAAATAAGAATAGCAGTGAAAGTTTTAAATCACAGCAAAGGAAATGCTGTTACAGAATGTTCTGGGGAGACTGAGGCGCTGAATTGCCGTGGGGTGGGTGTGTGGCACTGCTGTCACTGCAGGGCTTTAAGAACAGAAGAGTCCAACACTCTTTGGAAATGAGGTTAATCCGCTCCAGTAGCAAATCTCTAGGGGAGAAAATCTGACCCTTTCAAATCAGTGGGATATTATGAACAACATCGTTGTGTGGTTTTCCTTTTCAGTCTCCCCGTTCTAAGCAGAAGAACTTGCTATAATAAAAACATTTGAATGGCACAAAGCCCTTTAAAATATTGTCATATGTTATCCCAAGTTTCACAAAGATGGTGTTTTGTGTGTTCTGCAGCTTTTGGTGAAAATTGAATTACTTTTTTCTTCTCCCTGAAATAGATGTTGGGTTTATATCCCAGCGGGAAGCACACGAGTACTTCCTTTCCAGTTCTCTTCATGAAAGAACAGCACTGGTATCTAAACAAGTCCTGTGTGTTCTTCCATGCTGGTGCATAACAATCAGTGTTTGACTGAGGAGACACAAAGCAGAGCTTTTTCTGTGACGTGCTGGTCATCTTCACCCAGCAAACCCAGCCTCGGGCCTAAGGGGACTTGGGTCATGGATCCTGCTCCAAAGGCTGAGGTGTTGATCTTGCAGGATGAGCTACTGACACAGTTCCACCAAATATCCGTTGGCTTGGGGTGATCTGAAGCTGTCAAGGACTAAGACAAAAGGAAATAACTCCTTTTCCTTCCTCCAAACAGAACTGGCTTTGGCCAAACCCACCAGCCCAAAGCTCCATCTTCCCTCAGTGTTTAATGCTCGCTCTGATGAAGATGCTCCTGCTGAATCCTTGTCTTTAAGCTTGTTTTGGGTACATCCCACATCGGTTTTGGGCCCAATGTGTTGTTTGTGCTTGTGCTTGTGCTCTGGGCAAGCAGATCATCAAAGGAGGGATTTTTTTTCCATTAAGGATAAGGTTGGTGAGCAGCTGGCAGGATCTGTGATAGCTCCTGTCTGCTCCCATAGATCTGGGAAAGCCCAGATACATTTTATTTTATTTTATTTTATTTTATTTTATTTTATTTTATTTTATTTTATTTTATTTTATTTCATTTCATTTCATTTCATTTCATTTCATTTCATTTTATCTTATTTGTTGCATGCCACCATGTCAGAAAGCCTGGCTCCTGACTCAGACCCCGTGTAAATAAATGATAAATGTCTGAGCAGCGTTTGTGGCATGAAGGATAAACTGCAAGGCCCTGCTCAGAGCTGAAATCTGGTGCTCTTCATTAAACCTTGGTGTGTTAGCAGAAGTGAAAATACATCAAACACATCTTGAATTTACCCAAGTAAGAGAAAAGTTCTCTGCCTGATTGTGGTAAGAACACTCCAGAACAGCAAGGTTTGTTTGTGCGTGGTCTTGATGAGGCACTTAACTTCCACTGGAGTCCTTCTGGGAATGCTGGAGCCCACAGGGGCATGCACATCCAAATTTTACAAATCATCCTCCTTTCTGGATGGGCAGAGCAAGGCTATGAAAGCAAACAGTTGTGACCTTTGCAGAAAGAGCAATTGAAATGAAGCTGTGGAAAGAGTGCAACATCTGAAACTCGGCCCTTCCTGCTGGGGAAACCTTTCCAAAGCGTTGCTAAAGTTTGTTTTATGGAGGATTTCAAGCAAAGCCGCTCTGGCTGCTGGACATGAGGCCTTTAGGTCTTGCATCCAAACATGAAAGAAGGGCTGGTGCATTTCCTGTGAGGATGATTTTGCCTTTTACTCAGCTGCTGGGCATGGAATTGCTTCAGTGTGGGGAGCTGGGAAGAGCACAGTGCTGGAGTGAACACAGGCAGTGGCTGATACGATGCTGTTGGAAGAACGAGGAAAAAGCTCTGGAAAGGCCTCTCCATGTCATGTCCCGTCTCTGTCAGGCATCCATTTCATAATGGCATTCAGAAAAACATCAAGATTTTCAAACCCAGGCTGAGTTCCACTGCTGCTGTGAATTGTTACTTTAAAATCTTATCTGTAATGGTTAAAACCCTCCTTATCTGCATTTTATTGGTATTGCCCACTTATGGCCATGTATTAATGAAGGCTTTGAGCAAGGCTCCCAAACTTCATTTAATCAAGATTAAGTTATTGTGCCAACAGCCTTTTTTTCTTTTACCTGGCTCTCTCCCTTCCTGACATTTATACTCATAAATGCCACTCCAAATATTATTGCCACCAAGCTTCCACTGCCAAATGGCATTCTGTGCCAGAGAACTGCATTAATAGGACATCAACCCTCCTCCCTCTGCCTTCCCATCTAAACCAGTTTTTTAACCCTCTCCACAAATTTCTCGTTTCCTTTTCCTCATTTATTTTATCCATGTTTTCCTCAGCTGTTTGTGCTCTGTTCCAGGCCATCCTTTCTGGGTTATGAAGCACCCCTATCACATTCCTCTGCCTCTGGCTCGGCCAGACCCAACTCCCCCTGGTTCTGAGTCACTTGTTTGCCCCCTTTCCTCAGCTCATCTCCAGGACTCCTCTGGGATGAAGAAATTCCTTTCCAATGTAAAATGAGCTCCTGCTCAGTAATTTCTTTTTTTTTTTAATTGGAAATTTTGCTAGAAGGGATGAATTTTTTCAAGGCATCTTTTACAAATTCTAACAGATCCTTCCAAGCTGTGTGTTTCATTAACTGGAATATTCCTTTGGCACCAAAGGTAGGATTTTGTGATGTTTGCTGCCAGCATCTTGGGAAATGCTGGATTTTTCAGTGTCATGGATTTACTTCTAGAGTCCTTTGCCACTGTTAAATCAAGCTGGAGTGATTTACTTTCCTCTAGGCCAGAGTTTCAAATCTTATTTGTAATTCCCAGATTATCCTATGGATATCCTGTAGCTTCTCTGGATAAAGTGTCTTCTTTTGCTGATTTTGTTTTTTAAGAAATGCTTTTTAAAATGCATTTTATCAGTTTTTCTTCAAAGTATTCCCTCCCATATTTGATCATTCACGTTACAGTGGGCAACATGCTTCTGATGTGAGCTTTCATTCCCAAAGACTTCTCATTAACAGGGACAGACTGCAAACACCTGGACACCTCCATGGCAGAAGATCCCTTTGGATTTTGCCAAAGTGTTGGAAATGCACTTGGCATTTGCAGAGGAAGAACCCAGATGCAGCTTGTTCTGATGGAATGGCAGCCAGAGCTGGGAGGCTCCTGCTCTATTTTACTGCACCACGTTGTAGGAGAAGCTTCTCCATCCCACACCGGCCACATCCTCGTGAAGCTGCAGAGGGCAAGGTCCTTGGAGAAGGAAATGTGGGAAAAGAGTCTCTTCCCATCCCCTCACCCCAGTGCTGTGGCAGAGAGGGAATATCCATCGGGACCAGGCCACAGAGGGACAGCAGGAGCTGCTGGTGGAGTACCAGACATATTTATGATGCCGGAGTGTTCCTGGCACCCGATTGTTGGATGTGGCATCCAGCCAGGATCCACCCTGGTATGGATCCAGCTTGCATCCCAGCAGATCCTCGTGCCACTGCTGGCAAACAGCCTGTGAAACAGGATGCTACGATTTGGGGTTCAAAATATCCCTGGATTCTCACCAGCCATGGTCCTGGGGAGCCCCTGCTCTGCCGGATGGTGCTGTGTGATTGCCGTGCTGAGATCCAAGGACACACTGTCCCCCTTGTCCTGGCTCTGGCCTGCCTTGCTTTGTGCAAATATTAACCTTGGCTTTTCCCTTGCCCAGCCTGGCTCCTCACAGGGTGAGACACCACCGGCGTGAATAATGTGACGAGAATTTCTTACGGTGGGGTTGGAAAACGCAGCTTTCCTCGAGTTAGATCCGGAATTGGCAAGAGCCGCTGGGGTTTTGGGCTTGGCAGAAACCTCTTCTCATCTGGGGCAGATGGAAGGGGGTCCATGGCATAAGAGAGTTGCATTTGAAATGATTTCCTTTAAAACACAAGGCACTCGTGCTGCTGGATGAGGTTCCCTCTGTGGGAACTGCTCGGGAGTTCTGTGGGATTCAGGCAGTCCGAGGGTGGCTCATAAAGGGGAGAATGTGGGAAGAGTCCCCTGCTAAATCGGGACTCTAAAATTTGTATGTGGATTTTATCCTGACAAAAGAGGACCCCCTTGGCCATACCAGCTAAAAACTTTGCTGGTAAAATGGAAACATTGTTTGATTAATGATAAAAAACTCAAAAATCATATCAATATTGTACTCGGAAATGCAAAAAAAATCTTGACATCTCATCCCAAAATCTAATTGCAGCCCTCTTTTTATAGACTGTTTAGAACTTACTGAAAATGACATTAAAGCAGCTTCGATTTTGGCCCGAACATAAAGCTGAAATACTGAAATAGCACGAAAGGACATTTTTTCTTATAGTAATTTCTGGCCACATGAAAATAAGGAAGTACTACAAATCTGTCTAGAAAGCCCGACTTTATGAGATTTCCAGCATCACTTCCAGATTAAACAGATTTGGCTCAGAGTTCAAGTTCAGCCTCCTCCGAACCAGACACATTTGCTGAGATTTATGTCAGTTTGAGCTTTACCCCTTAGTTGAGTTTTATTGCAGCTTTTTGAAAGCTCTGTTTATGGGTAGTTTAGGGGAACTGCAGATGGATCAGCCTGAATCTCAAAAACCTGGAATCAACCTCCAGCAGCAAACCTGGGATCACTGACTGGATCAGTGAGAGCCTGACAAACTCTGGACAAAGATCCATGGAGAGGTGGCCCAGGTTGGATTTTAATCTTGACTTTCCTCAGTTTAGAGAAGAGGGAATATTGAGGAATGGGAATGCTGCTGGAAAGATCCCTGGCTTTGATTTCCAGCTGGATGTGTAACTCCCACAGGCTCCTTAGGTATCCAGAGGCTGTTGATTTTAATCAGAGGTAAGGAAAATCTGGGGATGGTGCTCTGTGCTTCCTGAGCTGACAGCAGTGATGATTCCAGGATAAGAATTCCATTATTATGTGGCTGCAGGGATCACCCTGCAGAGGTGCTGCATTATTCTTGTCTGCACAGAGACAAAATTCCAGCTGCTCAAGAAGGCTCTGAGGTGGGATAAGGCGTAGGAATGAGGCTGAGGAAACTCCAACCCTAATGAGGTCTCACCTCTCAGCTTCGGCTTGGCTCCTGTGGGATGGTGGATCCTACCAGAAGGGCTGTGAGATGCTTCTTTATCAGTAGGACCATTTCAGGCTTTTTAGATTGTTCTGAAGAAAAAACATCTGAATTAAGACCAGCTGTTATAGGGAGAATTTTTTCTTTTATTTGAATATCAGTGATATGCAGAATCCTGATGTTTCATCTAGGAAATCAAAGTACTGCTCCTTTTGATGGCTGTCGAGGCTTTTCTTTTTTGCTTCTGAGCTCTCTCCAGGTTCATTTGAACATGAATGCACTGAGGTCACTCTATGGAAAGGCTGCATTGACCTGCCCTAGGCAGCGATCAGCAGCGTTTGGTTCTCAGAGCAACTTTCTGGGCTGCAACAAAGGAGAGGAAAACATCATTTTCTTGTGACTACTGAACTTTATCTACCTTCTTTCATGCTGCTTTTTACGAGGCTCAGATGAAGCTGGACAGGACGTTTTGTTCATTTTGCAGGGAAAAAAAGATAAAATAGCTGGAAGTCTCCAGCAATTTTAAACGGCAAATTAAATTGTCCTAATTCAGGAAAAAGAGGCTTTCAGCAGAGTGCCCACTCTTCTAAAGCAATAATATGTACCAGACTGGCATTTTGGGGATTTTGTTTATCATTAAAAGCAAAATAAGGTTTATAAAGGAGATTCAGCAAAGAAGTTACCCATGACAAAATCGAATCATGTTGGATATTTTTGGTATAATGAGATCCATGCTTCTCACAAAAGGCTCCTCGGGCTCCTGGTGGGGAGGATGTTTATAGTTCTGGACCTTCACGATTTTCACTTGATTATTTGCAGGCAACCTCATCTGCCTGCTTATGTAAGAGCCCAGCAGTTGTGTAACCACCAGAGTGAGGTGAAAAGTCACATGATTTGGGGTTTGGTCTGGCTCAGCCGGTTCTGCTTTCTTGCTGGGTTGCCACTCTCTTGTCCTCACCCTCGATGAGAGGGAGCTGGATAATTTGAAGCAGAGTTTCATCCTGAGCTTTTCCATGCTTTCAAACTTTGTTATGGCTTCCCAAACCTCCCAGGCTGCCGGGAAAGAGCTTCCAGGATGAGTTATCTGGATAATGACACACTTCTGCAGGGGCTGCTCTGGCGTTAGTGGTTCAGCAGGAGTTTTCCTGGGGAGCTGCTTGCCCTCATGCACGGACAGCTTCCCACAGATCAGTTTGCAGAGTCCAGCTCCTCATGAGCCCCAGGGACTTGGGGAGCTCTCAGGACAACGTGGATGCAGCTCAGAGGACGGGAAGAGGATGGATGAGCAGAGGCAGCGTTCGCAAGCAAACCCACGAATGTGCGTGGCAGAAAATGGATTTGCTGGAGGAAACAAATCTGAATGAAGTTCCTGAGGAATTGAGAATTCAACAGCTCCCACGCCAGCATCAAAGGACTTTAACTGAGGGCATGGTTAAGCATTCAGACCCTGCAGCATTTCAATGCCCATGTTCTGTGCCAGGCTAGTTCCTACAAGCTGTTCTTCCAAACTGTGGCTCCTGGAAATAAAAGAACAGGAGAAGAACATCTAATTTGTCCTGGATAAGAAATGGTTTATTTCCTGTAATGTCCCATCTGATGACTCTTTGTAGCTGTAGTAAAAACCATTGTTTGAGAGACAAATTGAGAGTGGCAGCAAACACAAAAAGGTTAATGAAATACATGATTTCTGCCTCACTTGTTGGAAAGGGGAAAGCATGAGGGGTTTCAGTGTTTGGAATTCATAACTATTTCCATTATCTACCCTGTGCCTCGTTTTTCTTTCTCTCTTGGCTCTAAGATCCTCTTCTTTCTTTATTGTTTCTTCGTCATCCTCTTTTTTTTCAGTTCTCCCACTGCATTCCCCATGGTCTGAGTGCTCCCTTGCCCACACCCCAACTCAAATGCCAGAAAATCCACTTGGGTTTTTCATCTCAGTCTTGTGCTTCAGTGCCCTTTCTGGCTGATCTTTGCTAGAACGTATTTCAGATTGGTTTCCTCTTCAGAACTGTACGAGGAGAGATAAATACGTACAGAAAACTGTCCTAGCCTGACTGGGGCACTGCAGGGGTTTCCCTGGAGTGTCTGCTGATAGAAAATGAGAGTAGAAGTGATCTCCCAGCACAGGCTTTGTCTCCTGGAAGATGTGGCTCTCCATTTGAAGAGCTGGAAATTGCTGAGCTTGGCTCTGTTTCTGGGTTATCCTGTAGAGGCTGTGACATCTCAGCAGGGTGGAAGCGCCACCTCCCACAAACTCATCCTTCCCTTCACTACAAGACTAAAACTTCGATCATTTCCCAAAGTTTCTGTGCTGTTCTCCACGTGGCTGTTTCATTCTGTTGGGTGATGGTGATGGCTGTGGGATTGAGCAAAATCTCTATTCTTTAGCCTCTGCTGTGAGCTGGTTTGGATTTTCCTGAACATAAAGCAAGCAGAGAACAATGGGCTGTATTGTGGCTGATTAAATTTTCTGAGCAAATGTCTGAATGTCCCCTGTGCACTATCTTAGCCAGGGTTACCTCACTGTAACCACAAGAGAAAGCTGAATCAGCCGTGGATTGAGCCACAGGTAGTGTCTGAATCCAGCTGCTGGTGGGAAAGGCATTTCCCCCCCTCTTCTCAAGCCTTTTCCTGTGGCAGTGTCCGTGGGGATGGCTGTGGGGGCAGTTGTGGGGGCAGGATTCCTTTGCAAGGACACGTGTCTCATTCTCTGACAGCCTTCCATGAACCTCCTCACTTGCACTATGATAAAGTGAAAACCACATGTTGCAGTCACTCCTTGAAGCGGGCACGACAGCCCAGCCCCTGCCCTGGGAAGAAGGGCAGCACCTCTGATTTCAAAACCCATTTGGAAAAAAACCCCAGAGGATTATTTAGCAGTGTTTATGTGGAAAGAAGCAGAGTCACTATCAACACGAGAAGAGCAATCTGTGAGTGCAAAAACTCCAAACACAAATTGACTTTTGGTGCATGTGCTGGGGAGAGGCTTTTTCCTTTCATTCCTTGTCTCTAAAATCTGAGGAATGGTATTTAATGGAATGGGGCAGACAGGGTCAAGCCGAGACATGGATTTAATTCCTTACATCTCTAAACAAAACCACATTTCTTGCTGAACTCTGTATGATGAGAGGGAGGAGGTGGGGACAGGAATTGCAGGATTACATTGTTTTTAGAGAAAAAGGGAAGGAAAATGTTGACAAAGGTGATGCTGCTTGCGGGCACTTCTGCCTCTGCCTGGGCAGCGTGTGACTGATGAGTATTGGCACTTTGGCGCTTGGTTTGAAGCACCACAGAGGGGATTGTCCATGGATCTGCTTCCCTTTGGACACAGCCAGATGCTCTGGAGGCACAGGATGAGAGCCAGGGTGGGAAGGGCAGTGTGTGGCTGAGGGCAGCAGTGACAGGGAGGGGTATTTGTGTCGCAGAGAAGCTGTGGCTGCCCCTGGATCACTGCAAGTGTCCAAGGCCAGGTTGGACGGAGCTTGGAGCAGCCTGGGACAGTGGAAGGTGTCCCTGCCCATGGCAGGGGTGGGATGGGATGATCTAAAGTCCCTTCCAACCCAAACCATTCTGTGATTCTGTGATTTGGTCAATTACAGAGCTGGAACTCAGAAAACATTTTAGATTTGTCCAACCGATTGCTCTTGACAGACAGAGTGATGGCCCTGGGAATTAAAGAGCAAATAATCCACAATCTCACACTCAAGAGAAGGCAAAAATTTGGTTTTTTGAATGTTTGTGGACCTGTTGGATCCTCTTTTCCCTCAGCCTTGACTTCTGGAGTCCCCCATAGTGTTACCAGCCAGGGGGGACTGAAGATGCTGCAGTGGTTTGGGGTACCTGGGGCTGAGTTATTCAGCAGCACCCTCCTCTACAAATATTGGTATCTGACAGCATTGTCGTGCACATTCATGGACAGATTTGTGCCAAATATTCCATTTTATCACACACCTGTACTGGGGAGCAAATATGGGACAGCTCTATTTATTATTGCACCTTGAATTATACCCAACAGGGTGTTCAGACTGCACTGGTGCAGGTTTATCACCTGCACCCTAAGCACACCCTTGGCAGCAATTTTTACCAGGCTTAGGGGCATGGAAAAGAGCCACTGTTTTAATGTGTCTGTACTGGCAGTTATCCCACACCGATGGAATTTTCATCTGAGCCTTGACTAACCTCTGAACACAACCCCATTTCTTGTCACACTTTGGGCATTTCGAAGGGAGAACTGTGGGGTTCAATCCACCTCAGGATTTCCTCAGTGCAGGGAGCTTTCCATCATGGAGCTTGTTTGGCTGCTCTCTTCTCTCCAGATATATTTCAGCTGCTTCCCACTTCTTAGCTGATGCAGGCTCTTGATAATTTCAGAGTTAGGTGAAAGAAGCCAGAAAATCCTTATTCCTTCTGCCACCCCCTTCCTCACACACGGAGGACTGACAGGAAAATAAGCACCAATATGTCATCTTTAAAATAAGAAGGGGACGTGCTTTCCTTATGAAGCAGTGGAAACAGTGACATCATGTTTGGAACAGCTTTTTTCCCCTTTTCCCTTCTAATTGAGCCGAGTTTTTTAAAGCCAGGGAATCAAATCTTCCCCTCTGGAGTGGGGGAAGGTTCCCCATAGGCTGCTGGTTGTCTGGGTTTGGTCTGAATCACTCTGCTCCTTTTGCAATTCATTGACAAATTACCAGAACCAGGAGCTGGGAACTGGGGCAGCAAAGGGAGAGAGCAAAAATGAAGTGAATTGGTGAAAGAACACGAGGAGGAAACATTATTTATGGAAAATTCACTGACTGGTTCCTTATTTCTGTGTTATATTCTCTTTTTTTCCACTTTAAAGGAAATGGCTCCTATAGCAGGAGTGACTCACAGGTGGGTTTGCCAGTGAGGTGGGTTTGCCAGTTCCCACTTTTATTAACCTTTTGTCACAGCATGGTGCAAGTGCACGTTCCAGAAAAGGCCACAGATGTAAAGGCAGAGAAAGGAAACAGCAGGGGGTGGAAAAAAACATCTTTTATTTTTGGTCAAGCACCAGTCCTGTGTGTCTGCAACGAGGAGCTGCTCTTTGATGGCTGTTTGAGCTGACCTGAAATAGCATTGAGGGGTTTGTCCTGACTTCCACAGGCTCTGGAGCTCTGTACCCTGACAGAGCAGAGGAGACTCCACAGGCACAGGGACAGGCCAGGTACAACCCTGGCAGCTTTCTCTGCTCAAGGATTTCCTTGCTGTGACACTGGTTGTGATGGCACCTCCTTCCCAGCTCTGCAGAGCTCCTCACACATCCCCAGAGCGTCCCTAACTCTTCCCTGGGGGGAATTTAGCCCTGTGCTAGCAGAGACAATGCAAGTGATGTAAGGAAATCATCCTTCTAGCATCCCTTATTTCCCTTCTCTCTCTGCTTCCACTTGACACAAAATGACAGTGAAATACAGGAAAAACCAGCTACAAGGATCAAGGTCTGACGTCTGATCATTCAGGCTATGAGGGAAGCAAACACTGCAAAAGGAGTCTGAACTCAGCAGAGGAAGAAAAGAGGAAAAGATTTTAAATCCAGATGATTTTGGAAGTAATGCTTGAATTTTCCCTGTTCTGAAATACTTGCAGAGAACAGGTTTTAGACTCAGCAGTAACAAGGCTAGGGCTAAGAGGGTTGGTGCTAGAGATGTGATTTGACATGATCCCAGTCAAACCAATCCCAGTAAAACCTTCCAGCAGAGCCCCTCTGCAAGAAGAGCTGCTGGCCCCCAGTAACAGATCTGAAAAGGTCTCAGTGCACGGAACACTCTGTTGGTACAAACCCAATCAAAGCTCAATTAAAGGAGGTCTGGGAAAGGAGGAGGCCAAGCAAGCAAGGACTCCTCACTAAGCCTCCTTTGGGATCTCTTTTCACAGAATCACAGAATCACAGAATCACCTTCAAGAAGAGACCTTCAAGATCATTGAGTCCAACCCATGTCCCAACACCTCAACTAAACTAAACCATGGCACCGAGTGCCACATCCAATCTCTTTTTAAACACCTCCAGGGATGGTGATTCCACCACCTCCCCGGGTAGACCATTCCAATATTTTATCACTCTTTCTGTAAAAAACTTTTTCCTAATAACCAACCTATATTTTCCTTGGTGTAACTTAAGGCTGTGTCCTCTTGTTCTGTCAGTTGTTGCCTGGAAAAAGAGACCGACCCCCACCTGGCTACAAGCACCTTTCAGGAAGTTGTAGAGAGTGATAAGGTCCCCTCTGAGTCTCCTTTTCTCCAGGCTAAACAACCCCAGCTCCCTCAGACGTTCCTCATCGGGCTTGTGTTCCAAGCCCCTCACCAGCCTTGTCGCCCTCCTTTGGACACGTTCAAGTGTCTCCACGTCCTTCCTGAACTGAGGGGCCCAGAAGCAGTTCATGAAGCTCTGAGATAAGCCTGCCCTACAGAGGCCTGGCTGGCGACAGGGTGGGCACACACCAGGGAGCAAATCTGATACTGGGCTCCTGGTGCTTCCAACCCAGCAGGATAAACACAGCCCCTGGAATAGAGCTGGACTGCCCTGCATCCAAACAGAGGCATCCCAGGAGGGATTTGGGATTTATTGGTCGCAATTTGCTCTCTGAAGAAAACAGAGTTCTTCAGGAGCCTCTGTGCTTGTTTTTATAACTTTCTCAGACACACAGGGGTGGATCAACACGAACTCTGGAGTTCAAAGCTTGCCACCTCTCAGATGTGGGAGAAGCTCTCTGGAGTGGATCAGGGAAGTGATGAGACTTTAAATAGAAGCTACTAAAATGCTCTTAAACCCAGATAATTTCATTCATTTGCTTTAGAGAACACACAACCTTGAACACATCTGCAAAGAAGGTACAAAATGTTTCTTTTGGTGCTTTAGCCTTAATATGATTTACACCATAATCAGAAAGGAGTAGAGCACGTAAGGCCACGGTTGCAGCTAAATATTCTACAGAAAAAACACCCTTAATTAACTTTCTCAGCGTGCCCCAGTCCCATTAGCATTAGTTTATAGCTCAGATATTGCACACAGCCAGAATCCTGCACAAACCCCTCGGTTTAGACAAAACAACAGGAGACATGTAAGCAGTACACAGCTCTAATCCCTGCATCCACTCCATCCAACGTTTGGGGTTGTTTTTCTTTCAGTTGATGAAATGGAAATTCAAATGTTACTTTGACAGTGCCATAGGAAAGTCTAAAGTAGGGCTGTAAATAGTTTGAGCTGACATTTCAGCTTGGAAGTTAGGGGAAGGAATGAAGTGAAGCAGCCAGCATGAATACTCACTTGGATCTTGAGGGAAAACTTAACATTTAAGAGACTTTTTTTCCCTACTGATAGTATAATTTGTAAAGCCACATGTGAAGGCCATTTGTTTTTGCACTCAAGATATCAGTTCAAAACACACTCTTATTTAACAGAAAGCTCCTTGTCACCCTCTTTTCTTACCCCATCTCCCTGTTCCCTCCTTTGAATTCCTTGCAGTGATTCCTGAAACAGGTTGGAAATGAAGCTGTTTACCAGCCTGGAAAGATGAAAAGGTTTGGTAACAAAGCTCGACTTGCTGAGCTTGGCGTGTGCAGTTGGGAGAACTCCACATCACTGCTTTGTGTGCTGGCCTGGAGTTTTTAATTAAATCTGATCTAGTGGCCACTGCAGCAGCCCTGCTGAGCCAGGCAGGATCCCACATCCAGAGGCAGCTGCTCTGCTTTCCAGGGCAGCGTCCTGAACAGCCTCTGCAGAGATGTTTTTGATAAGAACCTGCACAGCAAAGCACTCTGAGGTGACTGAGACACAGGGTGCGTGTCAGAAAACTCACCAGGACTGGAAACTGGGAGAGCTGCCCACGGATCTTTTCCTTTGCATTCCCTTCCACTTCAGTATTACAAAAAATCATTAATGCTTTTAGTCTTGTGGTAGTTCTGGGAGATATTATCCTCATTTTGTGCATGAGGTCTTGGATGCTCCATCTGTCTAGAGACACACTGGTTTATGCTGGGAAACATTTGATCAAGCCAGGCTAGCAAAGAGGAGCCTTTGGGAAGTTACTCAAGCTGGCAGCCACATGGAAGGCAGTGTTTCCTCATGTGTCTGAAGGAAATCACCCTGATTTTCTGCTCTTTGTACTCCTGCAGCTTCGTGTTCCAGACCCTGGGGATGATCCCAGCTCAGGGCCCGCTCTGGGTTGTTCAGATTGCTGTGGCAAACCCTCGGTGTGCTCCTGCTCGTTTCCTCTGCTCTTGTTCAGCTCTTTTCCTCTTTCAGTTCCTGTTGTAACGAGCCCATTTTCAATGGAAAGGGAAATCTGCATCCAAAGCAGAGTTGGCAGCAGCAAAGGGGGGATTCTGCCCCTGTGCCCCTGTGCTCAGGTGAGACCCCACCTGCAGAGCTGCCCCAGCCCTGGGACCAGCACAGGAAGGAGCTGGAGCTGCTGGAGAGAGCCCAGAGGAGGCACCAGGGGGATCAGAGGGATGGAGCAGCTCTGCTGGGAGGAAAGGCTGGGAGAGCTGGGATTGTTCAGCCTGGAGAGGAGAAGCTCTGGGGTGACCTCAGTGTGGCCTTGCAGTGCCTGAAGGGGCCAACAGGAAACATGGAGAGAGACAAATTCCAAGGAATGGAGTGGCAGGATAAGGAGGAAGAGCTTCAAACTGTCAGAGAATAGGTTTAGATGGGATATTGGGAAGGAATTGTTCCCTGTGAGGGTGGGGAGGCCCTGGCACAGGGTGCCCAGAGAAGCTGTGGCTGCCCCTGGATCCCTGGCAGTGCCCAAGGCCAGGCTGGACATTGGGGCTTGGCGCAGCCTGGGACAGTGGGAGCTGTCCCTGCCCATGGCAGGGGTGGCACTGGATGAGCTTTAAGGTCTTTTCCAACCCAGACCTGTGATTCTAAGAAGCTGTAACAGCAACAGCCACAACATCCTGCCTGGAAACCCAGATGTCTTTTCAGAACTGAAATCTCTTTCACTGTGGGTTTTATTTCGCGCTTGAGCTCTTTTTTTCACACTGTGCAGACACACCCTCTGGGATAACCTGGGCTGCTTTTCAGAGCCCTGTAGAGCCTCTGAAGATGGTGCTCATTGTGCTCTAGGTGGCAACATCTTCAAGTTGCAAAGGATTTGTTAACTTCCTAAACAATGACTAAACTCTTGTCCTCACTAATTTACCTCTGTTCCGACAAGTCCTCTCCAAGGGAATACACTCATCCGTCAGAGCTGGGAAGGAAGTGGGTGATTTATATCACTCAGGTCATTCATTCTGCTGCCAGTTTTCCCTTTCGGTTGGTGATTGTAAATCCATTTAATTTGCAAGTGAATTTCCAAGGAAAAGACAATGTTAAATATTCTATTGACATGAGTGGAGCAAGGATTTCAAGTATTTTCACTTGATTTTAATTTTTTGAGCACAGGTATGTCAGGAGCTCCCTGAAGTCGATCTCATTTAGGCTTGAGAGCACCCAGGTCACATTCTCTGCTGGTTAAAGCCCTCTATAAAGTTGATGTGAGATACTTCCTTACAAGTTTTTTCCCCCCCTCGACTGCCTCTGTCTCATGGCATTTCTTATCCAACACTTTATCGACTATTTTTCTCTTTTGACTCTTTTCCCAGTAAGTTCAAAGCAGCCTTCATTCCCAAGCCTTCATTCCAGTTACCATGACTTTTGGCCTTGCAACTCGAGGCTTTTTAGCCTTCATAAAGCACTTGACATTTTTAGTCAATGGAAACGAGGACAATGAAAACAACAACACAACAACAATAGAAATGCTGGGGCACAATCCCTGACTGCTGTGGCACGCCTGACTGCTTTTTGGAACACATACCTTTATTCCAGGTGATTCTCGATTCTAAAACTACAAGCAGCTCTTTCTCAGGGTGTTGTTATTCCATGGACTGATAGTCTCCACAACTGCTTCCTGTGAATTTTAATGATGTGCTGTTTGTGAGCCTTTCAGTATCAGAGAGCTCAGCGCTGTGCTGGCAGTTCATCCATCACAGATCTGGGGATTCACCGAGGGGTTTGATCTCCCAGCTTATTTCAGAAAACAAATATGTTGCTGCATCTTTCACAAGAGAGAAACACACTGAGCACTCTCGGCCCTGTACAGAGTTCTTTCAATTCTGCCTCAAGTATCCCAGTTTAAAGTAAAACATGTCCCACTGGGATTTTTTTTTTGGGACGTGAGTGGGATTACTTCTTTGCACTGCTGGGATGTGTTTCTGCCATCCTGGAAATAAGAAGTTGCTTTCCCAAAGTCCATGGAGTGTTTTGGTAAAGGAATAAGCTGTCTTGGTTTTGACTTTTGCTGGGTAAATGTGGGTGTTGGTGTCATGTGGGACCTTACACCCTGCCAGAACTCCTCTGGTCACTCTAAATGTCCCTCAGTACTCCAGGCTAGCCTCCAGCATGGGTCTGTGTGGGCACCAGTAACAATCCACCTCCAGAGGCCAGCCTGCAGCAGAATAATCCACAGTTATCATCCTTTTGTCCTCATTCAAAAACCCCAACAATCACTCCGGTATTAATTCATGTGCCTGGTTCCCTATCTGGGTCACAGCCCAGCCATTCCCGGTCTGGGGACACCCCGAGGGTTTCCCACCTGCAGGGCTGGGGTGTGGATGACATCCATGGGCTGCCGAGTGGGGATCCTGCAGGATCTGATTCACTGCCTGCAGGCGATCCGTGGGGGAGGAACGGGATCCTGCTGCCGCCTGCCTTTCTGGCTCCCGCTGGCCTGGGAGTCCTTGAAGCGCACTCAGATGTCCCCTCGGGAAGATCTCCTTCACTATTAAAATCAGCAGCTGTCCTGGTGGTTTCTGATATCATAAATATCCTTTCCTGTGAACTCATTCTACTATAAATAGCAGCTTCATGTCTATTCCAAGAGCTCTTTTATTCCCCTCTCCTCCTTTCATCCCACATCCTTGCTGGTTTCTGGGATATCCTACACGTGTAAAGGACATGGCTTTCCCTGTGGTTATGTCAGCACATGGAGCTGCTCCTAATGGGATTTCAGGCCATCATGTGAGTCTGGGATGTGCCTGCTCAGGGCTGTCATATGTCTCTATTAAGAGCTCTGCTGACAGCTATAGGCTGGTGGATATCCTGAGTGCAGCTTTAGGCATGAGCACAGCTATCAGTGGAAATATAAGGGTGGATTCCAGGCTGAAATGTGAAACAGAGGTGCAGAAACCATTCCTTGAAAAAAAAACCTTCCTTCCTTCCAGGCAAGGAACTTGCTGGTGGGCAGAGCTTTTCCTTCTGGGCAGTTGTTTAAACAGAGGAATAAATTAGAGATGGGGTGAGAAGAGTCCATGACCCAGCTCTCTTTAAACTCACACAATCACAGCTGAAAACCGCCTGAGGTTTTATTTTCTTCTATAATTAGAACACTGTCAGAACAAGCTGGTCTAGGCAGGACCATGGGATTGTGACAGAGGCACTGGACACCAGGACAGAATCCTGTCTGATGGATTTGAGGTCCTGAAAACCTTGCTGTGCTACCAGACTGTGGGTTCAGGGTACAGCCTGTATGAGTGCAAGCTCCTGGGTTTTGGCTCCAGGTTGATGATCTTGGAGATCTTTTCCAACCTTGATGGTTCTCTGGTCCTAGAGGGGCATTTCCCGAGGCTGGAGTTACGTTGTGCTTTGGGGTGCACATCAGGTTTGTGAGCTAAAGACAGACCCTGGCTGATGGCACAGGGCAGTGGCACTGCAGAGACCTTACCCTGAGCTCAGGAGGAGGTTGCCAAGCTAATCCATCATTCCACTTTCCTTCCCTTCCCCAGGGCTGACTGACCCAGCTGTGCAAGCCAGCCAGAGTGTTTTCCTTGGGAAAGATGCTCTGTATTGTACAGTAAAACACCACTTGCTGGTCAGGGCTCTGCTAAATTCTTTCTCTCTTCTGTAGTTTCTGAAAACTTCTCTCGTGTGCTTTGCCACGACCTCTCTCTACTGAGTCACCTTATTCCCATCTCTCTCCAGCCTTATTTTTCCCTGGACTGTTCTGCTTTCCAGCACATGCTTCCAGGCACTGTTTTCTCTCAAGTTTACCAGCCCTGATCTCTGCCCCCAGCCCACCCACTGACAAACGCCTTTGGGAGTACCTGCTGCCCTCGCTGAGCAGCTTCCTTGCAGACAGACAGTCCCCTGGGGAGCACCAGCAATCCTCTCAAAATGCTGGGAGGAATATCAAATCCTCATGTTCTCCGTTAGGAAATACCCTCCTACTAGAAGGAGAAATAAACACTTCTCTTACAGGCAATGAATTCATTTTCTGTGCCTTCCAGGGGTTCATTCTCCCGGTACCTGCCTTTGGGACACATAAATCTTAGTTTAACTTGATATGTGTATTTTCTTGTCTCCTATTTTCAGGGCAGTGAACATGCTGGCGTTTATCCAGTCAGCCTCCCCACAGCAGTGCAGTCATTTTGTTTCTGCTCTCTTGAATGCAGCATCTGTACATTTGGTCACATATTAGATTATGGTGATGGTGAAATAATTCCTTTAACCTCGTTTGAGTGAGGGCTCGGAAGAACAGTCTGATTTATCTGCTTCATGGGTGGTACTTCAGGCAGTTAATTAACCCAAGTATAAACTGTATTATTTACCTTGACTGTCTCTTTGTGTTTGCCTATAACTTTTAACGATTTGAGTTGAACTGGCCAGAGAAATGGAAGAATGTTCTCAGTGGTTTATTATCCTCTAATAGGACATTCCAGGTGGGTACCTTCACAGGAAATCGTGTTCCAGTCCTAAACCTGACAATCCTGGCCATGGGATTGAGACTACAGCTGATATGTTAGAACAAATAGTAAAGACGTGGTACTAAACTTGACAACTGCTCTACTCTGACCAGATGGAAACAGCCAGAAATGGAGCATCCCTGGTTTTTAGCAGACAAAGGGACACCAAAGCTGTGTGAGATGTCAGGAGCATGCAGAGGTCACCCTCCCTCCCAGGCTCCTGCAGGGAAGCAGCAGCAGTTTGAAAGATTAAGATGTAATTCCCTGTCTCAGTGAAAATCATGAAAGCAAACCAGGACTTCATTTAGCAAAATCGTGTGAATTTCTTCTCACATTTTAGTTTGTATCAGCAGTAGGGAAAGGAGCAGCTCTGTAAAAAAGCAGTGGCTGTTTCTGGCAGTGAAGTGCCAAATAAGTGTTTGGGAAGAGAGTCTTTCTTACATGGTAATAAAGTGGAGATCTACTGATGTAATGGGAACTGAACTGAACTGGAACTCTGATCTGAAAGTATCAAAGTTTCCTTTAAAATCCAGCTTGTGAAAGAGCAGTTCCCATGACTCTCAATCAAATTTAACCCTTCAGAAAAAAGCTGGAGGAGGCAGATTTCTTCCTGCTTGACTTGATGCTCTAAATCCAAGCTGCAAGGGGTCTGCTTCTGATTGTTTATCCTCAGGGTGGGGCTGCAAATAATCCCACCTTTAAAAATGTCCCTTGATCTTGTGCAGCTAAGGAGGCCTCATCCTTCTGACAAGTTTGCTTCACATCATTAGAAGAGGCAACTTTGCCAGCACAGCTCTCAGAAGTTCCAGTGGTCAGTCAGGCTGCCTTAATGGGGATAATGAAAAGGTCAAACTCCATTTCTTTTAATCCCTAAGACTGAACTTCTTAGAAATGAGTGGGAAATAGTCCATGTCATCAGAACAAAGAACAGCTGAAGTGGATGGGAGCTGCTCTGCCACCCAGGAGCACAGTTGGATTTATGGTGCAGACAGTGACTTCTGGTGCAACCCTGGCTGAGCAGCTTCTCAACACAAATAGCCTTTGTGATTATTATTATTATTATTATTATTATTATTATTATATCATTGAGGTCACTTGATTTGCTCAGCCTGGAGAAGAGACTGAGGGCAGAGCTCCCCGGGGGCTGCAGCTCCTCCCAAGGAGCAGCTCCAATCTCTGCTCCCTGGGCCAGGGACAGCACCCAGGGAACGGCTGGAGCTGGGCCAGGGCAGGCTCAGGCTGGAGATCAGGGAAAGGTTCTTCCCCCAGAGGGTGCTGGGCACTGCCCAGGCTGCCCAGGGAATGGGCACGGCCCCGAGGCTGCCAGAGCTCCAGGAGGGCTTGGACAGCGCTGCCAGGGATGCCCAGGGTGGGGTTGTTGGGGGGTCTGGGCAGGGCCAGGAGCTGCACTGGATGATCCTGTTGGTCCCTTCCAGCTCAGGATATGCTGTGACTCTATAATTCTCTTCACCATTCAAGTTTCTCCCTGACAAAAGTTCTTTGGGAAGAGAAATGTGGTAGCTCAGGGCTAGGTGGACCATCTTTTGCTCCTGTAATTCTGGGGTAAAATAACTGCTATTTATTGAAGGTAACCACAAAAAACAGTGAAGCTCATTGTGGAAAGCAATAATTCTGATGTAACAAAGGCAGCAGTCTGTTGGGGTGGATTCGACAAGAGCATCATCGTGGTCTCTCCAGAGACCGCCTCCGGGGAGCCCGTCCCGCCTACACCAATGGGCGGACAAATCCCTGTCCGAGGGCGGTTCCCTAGGAGGAGACTCAGACGCCACCCCTGTTTAAACGCCACACCTCCTCTGGTTATTCCCGCCTCTGTCTCCAGAACATTCTCCCTAACTCGGTCCCTCATTGGCACATGTTGGTTGCCTCCGCCCCCAGTTCAAAGCTATTGGTCCTCGCCTGTGTAACTCCTCCCAGTTGATGTACCCCTATTGGTTCCTTCCCTATACTCCTCCCATTTTTCCCCGCCTTTTAAGGCGCTGCGCGCTGCCCTGCACCCTCAGACTTCCCTTGGATTTCCCCTGCATTAAACCTGTCGTTCTTGGAAGTCTCCTCCTCGTCGTCTCTTTGTCTCCGGGGACAAGTGGGCCTCTTCCAGCTACCTCTCCTGCCCTGGAGAGAAGAGCACTGAGCTGCCCGCCGGTGCTTCGCCCACGGAGCGACGCTCCAGACGCCAGGCACTCCGTATCTGCAGGCTCGTCACGGCGAACGCCTGACGGAGCTTCCGTGGCCTCGAGCCCGGTCGCCGTGATAGCAGTCCCCTAAGTGACTGGCACTGTGCCCGTTTGGCCAAAGGGACAGAGCAGTGTTTGCCTGTACTCAGCACAGCAAGGACCGTCTGGCCCCACTTCTGAGGAACCTTCCAAAAACCTCCTGTTAGAGTTGATATGCTGAGCATGGCCACAAACCCAAGGCATCTGTACAGCTGCTGGCTGCATTGTTTGGCACCCTCGTGGTGTCTGGCTGCACAGAGCAGTCTCCCAGGAGGAGCAAACTGGGTGCCTTGGCTCCAGCTCCTCCCATCCAGGAGATGCCATCTCCTCTTTGCTGTCACTTGTGCTATCTCAGTCCTCAGGAGTTCAAAAGGAGGGGACAAATAAAGGCAGACAGAGCAGGAGAGAGTCCTTTTCAATTTAGAAACCAGCTGGGCACCACAAATTCTGCCAGAAGATCCAAATAAGATCCAAGAGAAGGGAATCATCCCCCTGCCATAAACAGTTGGATCTCCATTTGGAACGTGTCACTTTAGCTGGAGAGGCTTTGGGATCGCTCTGCACTCGGGGCTTGCCAAGGCCATGGGTGAAAGGACAGCCTGGGAAAAGGATTGTTTGAGTTTCCTTGCTAACAGCACTTCAGAAATAATGGGCTGTGAGTGATGCAGAAGGTTTCACCAGGCCTGTGGACCATCCATCATCTGATGCGGAGTCTTTATGTCACAAGAGGTCAAATTAACACAGAGCCAGACGTTGAAAAGTGCTGAATGTGCCTTCATGTCCCCCAAAAATGGGTTAACTGGGTTAATTAAATTTTCTTTTGCAGGCACTTGAAGTCTGGCTGGGACTTGAGTCATAATAACATAACTGGCCTGTGGTAGAACTGCTTATAAACTATTGTGTGTCATCAGGTACTGCAGAATAAATTTGGGTGGAGTTTGTGGACAGCAAAAATCAGCTTTGAAAATGCAGAAAACCACCCTACCCCCCAAAATGTTTAAAGTTTAAGTACAGCACTTCCCTGTAGGTTTTATAATCCTCTTTTCTTGGTTTTGAAACACATTAAATGAATCCAGCACGGAGCCTGACACCTTAACAAAACTGACTGACCTAACACAGTGGGGCTTTTCAGACTACAAGTTCCAAAAATTAATTAGGATTTGTACTTTTCTTTCTAATTTTCAATAGGAAGAGCATGAAATTCATTTAATGTTTTGAACGAGTAGCAAGGAGAGATGAGGGCAGAAAGATTGAATTTCTCATTCATTTCTGGAAAGGGAAAAATAATCAGAAAATTCTTCTCCAGCAGCAAAGCTCACTGAGGAGAATTCAGATTCATGCTGCAGTTTGCCTGCTGTTAGTAACGCTGAGAAAAGTGTGCACGTGGTTTTGAAGGAGAATGCTGAAGTGATCTTGCCTAAAAATAAGCTTTAGCCAGGTCAGCGTGGTTTCAGAAGGCATTGCACAGCCACACAGGGAGCGGGAATGGGATGGGGGCAGCAGCAGGGAGCAGGCTGGGGGAACACAAGACCTTCCCAAGCTGTCCAGAAAAACCCACATTGTCTGACAACACTGGAAACTTCTCATTCTTACACAACTCTGAGCAAGTGGTTTCTCAGAAACTTGTCATAACACAGTGGTTGTAATGGTGATATCTTCATTTTCCTTCTCCTGGGATGTCATTAAAGCCCCCTTTAGGGGTGCATCGAGTCTGCATTGTCACCGTGACCCTGTCTGTGCTCCCTGGGCTGGGGGTGACCCTGTTCCCCACCACTGACCCTAATGCTGCCCTGCTGGCTTGGACCTGCCCCTGCCTGGGCCTCAAACCTGATCCCTCACCATGGATTTGTGGTGATGGGGACTCCTGGAAGAACCTGGCCACCACCCCTGACCTGTGCTGCTCCCCTTGCTCAGGGATGGGGAGGTTCCTGCTCTCCCAGCCTCGGGATTGCTCCTGCTCCTCATCCCTCTGGGAGCAGCTGACACCTCAGAGAGGGCTACAAAGCGCTGGATGCCTCTGCCAGCATGTCCAGGACCTTGTGGACACATGGCAAGGTTTGCTTGCAGCAGCAGGGAACCAGCCTTGATATCCCAGGGGATCCTTCCTGGCCGGATGATGGTAAAATGCACATGCAGAGAGTGCAGAGGTACTGAAGGCAAATTCTGAATTACCCAGAATATTCTAAAGAAATGCTCAGTGAAATGAGGGCACTGACTCTATTCAGAATTACCCCTTTAAAAGTGTGCGCTCGACAAATCCTTCCCGGTGAGATTATGGGATTTTTGGGAATAACTCCTCTGGCTTGCTTAGAAAGCAAAACCTCACGAGAGGGGATTGGCAGGAGCAGGTTTTGCTGCTAGCCTCATCCAGGTTGCTAAGCTGATTAACCGAGGCTTTGGATAACGTGTGTCACGTCTCAGCACCAGGGGATGAAGTGCTCCACGACTTTTGGGAGCCAGAGCAGGCTTGCAGTGACATCATAACAACTCAAATTTCACTTGCAAGCGGCTCACCTCTGCCTCCTGCTCCTTGTTCCTGCCAGTTCTGTCCTCCAAAGCCATTTCTGTCCGTAGGTCCTGTGGTCCAAGTTCCAGCAGGGACTGGGAATGCAGAATTAAGGGCTGCTGTTCGTTATGTTCACTGCATGGAAAGGCTTTGATGCTTCACAACTGAGAGAGGGGGAAAAAAGCTCTGAGCAGGGAGTTATCCCCTCCAACGAGCCAGGGAACACTGGGGACAAGCTGTGCCTCACATCTCATTCCATTCAATATCTTGAAAGAAGGTCTTTTCCAGAGAAAATTAGCTGTTTTTATTTTTTAAAAATTTTAAACTATTATTCTCCTCTTAAGGTGTCCTCAGATTAGACATTGCAATAGAAACCTGATTTCCTTCTCCAGCCACAAGGCTCAGCCTTGCCCCCTCATTTGTGTAATCAAAGTACTGGAAATGTCATCTGCAAAGTGGAAACACCTTCCAGCAGAAGGAAAGTGAAAATTCCTTGCCTCTCCACTGTGGAGCAGCCTCGTGTTTCAGGCAGTGCCCCAAGGACGGAGAGCTCTGGTGTTCAGACTGCTAAAGTGACATAAAAAATAAAGATAAATGAAATTTGGGAATAAAAGTGAGATTCGAGTCACTAAGTGTTCTCCTCTCACTACAGAATACCTCAAGTCTTCATTATTTAGTGTGCAGGAGGGAAGGAGACAAACAACAGATGAGAAATGAAAAAACGTGGTGGTGTCTTCCTCCAAGAAAGAATAATTATTTTAGATAAGGTGTTGGCAGAAAGGCCATGCATGACCGAATCTAGGAAATATGTCATTATTTAGCCACAGTTATCTCCCAAATACTATTTCAAATTATGAGCCTCCTGGTAAATCAGAACTAAAGACCAGTGCTGAAGGTCACTTTGTGACACACTGCTGGCCTGTGGCAGAGTCACAGGATTCTCTCTGCAAGAAATCCACTTCTGCTAAGCAGATTTTTACACAGAATGGATTGTTTTTGCCAAACTGGACCGGGCTTCAGAATCATAACCAAAATAAAAAGAAAAATCCTGGAACTACAGGCCTACACCCATTTCTGTGTGAATATTTTGCACGTAATTAATGTGCACATTTTATCTACTGAGAAAACAAAGTGAAACCAGCAGTTCAAACAGGCCACCAAAGCATTGTTGGCTCATTCCAATGTTCATGTGTTGTTTGCCTGTAATAAATTCACTGAGAACGTGCCTGATTCTGTTAATGCTTCTCCTTTAATGTGTTTACAGAGCTCTGTAGTTGGACAAAAAGATTCATAAAAGGTCAATTTGAGATATTTCTCTCTTTTTTTTCCCCCCAGTGAAAATGCCAGGGTCTGTTCTTTCTGCTTGTTAATCACTTATGATGAAAAGAGACTTTCCCTCTGATCCAGGAGTGTCTCACTTGCCCTTTGTACTTCGTGACAGAAAAGGCAGGTTCACAACTCACTGCTGGGTTTTGAGACCTGATTCTCTACTTAGGCTGACTTAAGTTAGTCATTTCACTGGGATTATTCCTGACTTATCCCGCTCTTTCTGAGGGAAGAATCAAGATGGGTGATGTTTGGTTAAGCAGAGACATGTGGAGGGGGAGAAAAGCGCAGGAAAATAGGCTTGGAGAGCCAATACTCCCTTAAATACTCATGATCAGAGCACAGCGCAGTCACCTCACCTGCCACTGCATCAAACCTCCCATCAGTCAGAGCAAATCACCCGAAAATGAGATTATAATGCTCTGCTGTTTTTTTAAATACTTTTATCCAAGAAATGCAAAGCTGAAGGAATTCTTTGCTGGAAGACTCCTAATCCCCGGAGCGATCTGCTTTGTGCGTATTTCCCCACAATCATTTTCATATGAGTATCGGAATGCTTCATAAAATCCCTCCATTTGCCTTTGGGGGTGTTCCAAAACTCTTCCAGAAAGTCTGAAGTTTCAGGGATTTTCTTGGGATTATTTAGACTTCAACTGGAACGTGCCTCGCTTGACTCCAGACAGAAGAGAAATAAAGTCAGCGCGTTCCTCCGGAAGCCGAGCCCGTGTGGGTAAACACGGCTCTTCCACTGGGAATTCTGTGCTGGAGGAGCCTGGGAGTTTCTGTTTGTGCACAAGAGAGGCCCCTTTGTCACTCAGGTCAGCAAATCATTATCATGGTTTGGAAAAATTAATAAAGCACAAGGAAACGAGTTTATAGGGCGAGGAATTCCTTTGCCTGAAGGCGGTTCAGCGGCCGGTGGTTCCCCTCAAACAAGGATGTCCTTGTCAGAGCCGGGTTACAGAATGGAAAAAGAAATGGGAAAGGGGGAAAGATGTGTGGGAGGAGTAACACAACTGAAAATGTCAGTGCTGATGAGGTCTAGGATGATGTGTGTGACAGTTGAGGGACATTCCCTGCCTGCCAAGAGCCAGCTGGGAAAGAGCCTTCCATGGGAGAGGGCGTGAATCCAGAGTTGTTAAGCAACGTAACAAAGCCATTGTTTCACCAAATCTTCCTTTGTAACCAGGGATGAGGCCCAATCAGCGAGCAGGAAAAGGGGATGGATTTTCAGGTAAAACTGACTGTTCTAGAGGAAAAGTTTTCCTCTGTGGAAGACACATCAGCAAGGGATGGAAATATCCACCTGCTGGAGAGAGCCCAGAGGAGGTGATCTAAAGAGGGGTTTTTTCAGCTGCAGCCTGTCAAAATATTAATATATTTAGCCAGAAATTTTTACGAGCTCTCATTTTTAAATGAATACTCCTCAAGATGAAAGCAGATGAAATTATTTTTAAAATTATCTTCTTTCTCTACTGAACAACTGTAAGCCACTCTGCACAGTGAAATGGAATTTTTTTACTGCACCAGGAACTGAAATTCATCAAGCAGAAGGTAAAACTTAGTGAGTGATCAACAAAAGCAGAGAACTATCCAAGTTAACTGTTGGCTCCCCAGTGCAGATGTGTGGCCCTGTCTAATTCCCTAAAGAGCTCTCTAATGCTGTGCTGATTGCTTCAAGGGTGAAGTGGGAAGAATCTTACAATCCTTCATCACAGGAGTAGTCAGGACAAATTATAAAAACCTAATATAAAGGCTTCTCAGTCATATATTAAAAAATGACAGTTGAAACTTTCTGAAGGAGATTAAAGTCTCTCTTTGAAGTCTTGCTCCTGCAGAATTCCCTGCTCTCAAGAAAAATGGGGAAAGGATATACAGATATGAAGAAAAACACCTCCTCTTTGTTCAGCAGTGCATTATGTTACAAGATAAATTTTGGCAGCCTATTCATTCTTCACCTGAATGGCTGCAGCTTTCACCTCTTATCCCAAAATATGTGTAAAAGGATTTCAGAACTTCTCTCTGAGCCGTACCTACTCTTTTTTCCTTTATCATAGACTAAACTACTGAATAAGCTTCTGTCTTTCTGCCTTTGGGGCTGCTGAAGGTCACTGAAATGATATCGGTGCAATTTTGTAGTGATCTGGAAATCTGAGCCTGCCGTGTCTTCCAGGTGCTCGTAGCAATCGCAGTAACTGAGCAAACCAAGCGTCCGTTCCCTCTCCCACAGCATTCCCTGGGCATTGCAGATGCAGTGGGACCGAAGGGATTTGGGGATGAAATCAACTCACAAACCACTCTGTGCTGTGCTGCATCCCGGGGTTCCCCTCTGGGGGGCTGAGCTCCCACATGCTGTGCCATGGAATCTTTAAGGTCCTTTGTTCTGGTTAATACCTTGGAAAAGCTGTGGTGTCACAAAGCTGTGACCCCAAACTCAACAGGCAGCGAAGAACTACTGCCAAAGTGTAGTGGTTTGATGATTTATTTCAAGAGGACTCAGAGAACCTCGGACATTTGGCGTTTTGCAGATTATTTACCGGTGATAATTGATATGAGGAAGGGCTTTGATTTCATCCAAAGCCAATTGCTTGGGGAACAGCTGAAGCTGAGCTGTGTGCTCATTCCCAAAGCTGGGATGCAGGAAGATTCCTTACAAATTCACCCACACCAGAGGAGAGGCAGACACGTGGGAGGTGGCTTTGAAGAACAGCAGAAAGCAGGATTACAAAGGACTCGTTTGGAAATGTTTCAGTGCATTGTGGGTCCTGCCCAGTGCACCCCTTGCAAGGACGATGTTTTCTGATCTGGATAATTGGGATAAACCAGGAATAGCCCAGCTTGCAGTAAAGGCTGAGGGATTGGTAATCCAGAGACAAATACTGATCTCTGTGTGACACTAATAGGGATGGCGACAATCTCCTTTGTCGAGGAGCCTTCAGTTGTGGCCTCTGAACATTTCCTAGCCCTGGAATTTTTCCTGGAACAAGGCAAGTAGGACATAGCTTGTTTCACTTTCTTGTTGGACATACTGGTCTTCCTGAGCTGAAATTAAAGATGTGAGGAAAACAAACCCGACTAACGTTTGTTTGAGTTACTGAATCAATAGCATAAAGTCTGGCACAAGCAGGAGCTTCCTGTAGGTTATTTTGCCAAGTCTAAAATCCTCCTCCTGGATGTGCCACGTTTCCTTTCAGGGGGCATTCCTTCCTCCCAACCATTCTAATAATATTTACCCAGAGGAAGCAGTGTGTTTTCCACAGAGTGATCCCAAGCCATGCCTTCGTAAGTCCATGGAAATCAGTGAAATTATGTTGTCAACAAAGAAAATGGTCCCTTTGTTAATCACTGAGAGAAAATTGCCTGCAAGTAGGAGAGTGTGGGAAAGAGATTGGGATGTGATGGAGAGAGTTCACTGGGCAGATTTGGCCAATTTTTAACTCCCTGTTTCTCTGTTAGAACTTTCTACCATATTATTAATCCTGTTGTCTTTCTGTATCTTCGTTGGCTCCTTCTCAGTTAATATTTATATTGTGCAGTGTATTTCTCTGAAGGGTGGGAAGATGGTTGTTTCAGAGATGTGGCAATTCTTCAAAGTGTTCTCTTCAAAGTTCAGGATTCGGGGTAACTTAAGGCATGCACGAGGCCTGCAGGGCTTCTGCAAAGGTGTGGGAGGGCAGAAATGTGGAGGTTAAGCTGGGCTTTCTTAAGGTGCTTCCAAAGCAGCATTGGCTGTGGCTGAAAGCTTTATTCTTCCCTCTCTCGAGCTAAAAAGGGGCAGCCTCTGGAAGCAGTGAGTTAAAGACTGCACTGGCAACCTGTGAAGAGCTGATTCCTGCTGTGGTGAAGCTGCAGCTCTTCTTTATGATGAGTTTTTTAAATTAACCACGGCAGATAATCAAGGAGGATGATCCACATCTGGTCCAAGTGGCATCGTTGCCTTCCCAGATCCGCCCTCCGAGCCCAGGCTCTGCTCTGTCACCTGCCACTTATCTTGGGCTGTTGGCTTCTAAATCCCAGCTGGTCCCAGGTGACCCAGGTTTAGTCACTCAGCCAAACCCCTCTAAACCCTGCTGATATCCCAATTGGGCCTCCTACCACAGAGGCTGCCACACGAGCAAACAAAAGTAGGTCACTCCGCTGTCACAAGCATGAGAAAACAGCTCTGCCAGCACAGAAAATGTTTGCAGTTGGGGTTTTAGACTTTGTTAGATTGCTGCACACAAAGCAGCAAATTAAAAACAATTAAAAGAAAAAACAACCCCCCTAACAAACTGGCAAGCAATGTGAACAACAGGCTTCCTGGGTTTCACTGAATATTTCAATGAGCTTTCTAACCCTGAGAGAGGGGAAGCACAGACGTGTTTCCCCAAGACCCTTAGAGAGAACCCAGAGTGCTTCCAATGGAAAGTACCAATCCAGGAATCGCTCCCTGAAGTGCACTTAGGAAGACTTGCTTGGACTGACATCCTGGAATTTGTCTGGGGATGCAGAGATCTGAGGCCAGAGGGGCTGATTTGGGTAAGGAAGTGTTTTGAAATTCTGCTTTAGGGAAACTAACGACAGCTGGCTAAAGTAGTAACATCTATTTCAAATGAGGGTGTTATCAGAAATAATTAGAATTAATATCCTTGTCTTCAGGCCATTGCCTTATCTCTTCCTGATGGTTATTTCAGATGCTGGAATTGAAGTCAAGTGATTTGTCAAGCAGAGTTTACTAAACAGAAAATGGTTTATGGATGTGTTGTGAAGGCAGGCCAGGAGCACAAGCACTGTGTGGGTGTGGGGGTTGGACTGGGTCTCAGTTTTGCTACAGATTCTTATTTTGGACACTGAAAAGCTTTAGAGCTCCTCAAATTTGATTCAGGTCTTTATAGACAGTGTGGCAAGGTGCCAGCCTTGCTTCCAGAGAGGGAGGAGAGAAAGAAAACCTTTTCAAATGGGACTGTTCACTGAGCTCCTGTGTGCCCTGAGGCTCTGCAGAGCCATGGGAAAGGGGGGCTCGACACTTTCCAGGCACAGCACTGAGCTCTTGGACAGCCTGGAGTCCTCTGACCATTGACCAGGAACCACTCCACACTCTGTGCTTCAAAAGCATCCATCCCAGGGCTCCCTGCCGTGGATGGTCCTGGATGTGGATGGATTTCCAAAGGCAGTTACCAGCCTGAAGCCTCAGGAGGGGAACTGGTGGCAACACTGATCCATGACCTGAGGAGGAGGGTTCTGGGGCTACAGAGCTCTGCTGCAGGGCCTGGGTGAGCCTCCAACTCTGTCATTTGAATCCCTTTTTTGCCTTTGATATTCTGGCTTTCAGAAGGCCGCATGTGAAACTTGTGATGCAACAGAGAATCAAACCACACTCCTGGCTTCAAATGCTCTTAGCTGCCCCCACTCCCCAGTCAGCATCTTCCCCTTCTGTCCACTGTGCCTGAGGAAATATATTTTTAAAGAAAATCTTTATTGTAAAACCTACAAAAGACAGTTGAGAAGCCTTTCCTTGTTTCCCTAAAGTGTTAAAGCCTGAAGCTTTAGGATTTCTCTAAGAGATTTAGCTACACCACAGCTATTACCATCAAACTACTCTGCCAGCACATGTATTTTTTGAACTATTTTTATGTAAGTGCATTTAAAGTTGCAAGGCCAAACTTTCAGAGGTTGGCAGAAGTGGGAATTAGTTCCTAGGTAACCTGAATTTGGTCTTTTAATCTTTCTTAGATCTTATTTTTCTTTCTACCTTAGATAAGTCACATGATTTATTTATAATATTCAATCCATTTGAGTTTTTCTGTTTGTTATTTCCCTTCTGTGCCCATCACATTTTAGCAAATACAAACCCTCCTATATTTCTTTCCCTTATTGTTGGGTATGATGGGACCGATGGGGAAACAGGGACACAGGATGGAATAACCTCGAACTTTTGGCTGCTTTCTGAGAGATCCCCAAGGGCTGGGGTTTTTTTCCCAGCAATCTGGAGCATTTATTAATTCCCAGCTCCCACTGAGTTCAGCTGGGGCACATCAGGTTCCTGGGGGCCAGGTCACACCAGGAGCACACAAAAAGTGGCCACCTGGCTGAAATAACTGAGCTCAGCTCGGTGGTGACAGAAGCTGATTCCAGCCTGAGTCTGCATCCAATTGCCAGAGCTATGAGATCATCTTTTCTTTTCCAGGAAATCCTTCCTCATGTAGCATCTGGGTCTTCCTAGAAATGAAGTAGGAGCCTAAAAGTTTCTATTGTTGTGCAGCACTAATTCAGTGCAGGACACATCTGGGGTTTTTTAAAGCCAAATGAAATATTTTGGGGTAGGGAGGGATGGGGTGTGGTTATAGCAGAGTGAGAGGGAACTCAGCAGCTTTCAAGGAGAGAAACTGGTTAAGGACAAGAACTGGTTCGATGCATTTTTTGGTGGGATTTGCCAAGAGGAAGGAAGGAAAAATGTCTTTAACTCCTCTCTTGTGGGTCCCTTCCAGCTCAGGATATTCTATGATGTCTGCCTCGTTAATATGGGGTTTCCTCTAGCACATCTTTGTTAGAAATATATTCCTTCTTCCTGATCTGTGTGCTTCCTGGGTTTTTTTTTTTTTTTTTTTGGGAAAGGTTCACCAATGCTCAGAGTTGGAGGCTCTGGAACACTCACTAGAACCATAACCATCTTCCCAGACACAGAAAAGCCAAGGCCAGCACACGCCAGCTCTTGCAGTTCCCTATTTTCCTGGCTGTGGGGTTCCCACCACCAAATGCTGGTGTGAAAGACATAGAAATGTTTCACTGAGGACAGTGATACTGAGAAAATTCACAATAAGTCCCAGTTGTTCAAGTCCAGAAACTTTCTCAGAAGCGAGAAATTTTGCTCGTTTGTAGGAGTACTAAATTGATTTTGCTCTAGAAAGGATGGAGAGATCCATGGACAGCCAGGCAGAAGGTGTGGAACTGAGGGGAGGCAAATTCCTTTTTGTGATAAGGATAGTGGATAAGAAAGATCCCTATAAAATTTCTCCTCTCTGCCTTGGCCTGTTCATTTTCTCACGGTTTAATCTTTTGAACTAAGTGTAGGACACGGAGATGAGCGGAGAAGGCTCCTTTTTGTTTAAGATGGCTTAAAAAGACTCCTCCTAATCACCAGGCTCAGCTAGAGCTGTTGTAAGAAACCAGCTCTGCAGGTTTTCTTCAGGTATTACTAAAGTATCCCAAATATTCCTTCTTCTGCAAAGATGTCAGTAGCACAAAGTGAGTCTGAGGTACTGAGGGGGCTGTGTCAGTCACCCACTTCAAGAATACTCTCAGAAGTTGGAATGAATACTCGTTAAAGCGTCTGCATTCAAAGAACGAGCTGCTTTGAATTTTCTGTCCTTTTGTTAACCAGCAAGGGGCACCGTGAGTCACCCCAGCATTCAGTTTGCACATCAAAACAAATCAAATAGGGCAGAAAGGTAAAAATCCTGCCTGTGGTTCTGTGCCTTGGAACGTCTGGTTCCGTATCTCCAATGCCAGTCCCTGTTCACTTCTGCGATAACTTTGCTCTTTGGGGTTTTTTTTATTCCTAAGCCTTTAAACCCATGACTAACCCACCTCTTTAGTGTTTGTCTCCTGGAGTTTTGATTCCTGTCTGGGAAAGCACTGCTGAGTCAAAACGATTTTAAGAGATAGCGGTGGCCATGGAAACAGAGTGAAATGAAAACATGGGAAAGGTGGGAGTGCAGAGCCTGAAGAGCTCTTCAGAGAACCTGTGTTCGCTTTGGTTTAAAACTACCAGCCAATAGGAGCCACAACTAGGCAAGACTGGATTGAATATGTTGTGCAGCGTCCTAGCAATGAAGCAATTAATCTGTTTCATAAATTACCGCTGATTGCGGTTGTTTTTTTCACTGAAAACCTTAAATCAAGCTCAAGTTTGCTACTAATCTGCTTTAAGTAAAATAGCAATTAAATTGTGGGCAGAGGAGGGATGACAATGAGTGCTTTCAGCTGTGGTTCAGTATCAGCAGCCTCGGCCACTCCCTTGTTCAAAGGCAGCAACTCCAAATTCAGGAAGGGCTTTTGCTGGCTTTGCACTCAGGTACGATCAAAGGTGTGGGGCTAGTCCTGGAGACCCAGCGCTCTGCCTGTTTGCAGGAGGGGTGAATCGCTGGGTATTAATAAAATACTGCTCGCCCCAGGAGGCTCATTCCATGCTGGCCTAGAGGCAACCTCTTCACTGATTCATAAAGAATATTCTGAGACTGTTGCTGAGGCCTTTGAGCTGATGTGAGCTCATGTGCTCATTTTCCCCCAAACAGCACGAGAAGACCTTTGGCTCGTTCCTGTGCAGCAAATCAATTGTTTTCTAATGCACACTCTGTGCAGCTACTTAGACGTGAAAGTTGTGTCCTACTACCTGCCTCTCCTGCAATCCACTCCTTCCACAAACAACATGGATTTGTTGGGGATAATCCTGCCGTGGAGATCCTTGTCTCCAGAGAGTGCTTTAACACGCACAGACCGATTTCCGAATCACAGCCATGGTGTTTGCACAGCTGCTTTTCTAACCAGCTATTCAACCCTATTTAAACACAAAACCTTCCTAGTTCACTTATATTTGTATTTTGGTCTTCAAAATATCCAACTTCACGAGCGGTTTGACCTGTGGTGGAACTTCTGGGTGCTGGTTCAGAGTGGACAATGGTGTGGTCTGGTAGAGGGATTTCTGATTTTGTCTTAGTGAGGCTGATAACACCCATGACTTAGACAAGGCTTTGTTTTAGCTTCATTTCCATCTTTCCGTGCAAAATTGTCCTACTTGAGAATGGAGACCTGGCATGGAGACCTGACTACGGCTCCTGCCCACTCAGCTGTGGAGTGCAAAGGCTGACTCCATAAATCCTGAGCAATCTGAGTGGGCAAATGTGGCTGATTCCCCAGGAACCTCGGGACACGTTTGACTGTTTACAAGATTGCCAACCTATTCTATTTTCTCCAGTACCCAAGGATGTGAAGAGCTTGAAAAATTCATTTCTAGTCAGAACCAAGTCACAGGGAGCTCTTACCCAACATGTTCCTTTGCGTAGGAGCTTGGATCCGTTCCAGGGTTTTGTCAGCCAATATTTTTGGTCTTCCAACCTCTTCCCCATGGCAGCCGGCTGAAGTTTGAAAGCAATTACAAGTCTGGGCTGATGTTTGTCAGTTTGTAGGAGGAGTAACTAAGTGCTAACCCTAAAAACAATTCCCTTGCTCCGCCTGGAAGGCTCAGTTGGGAGCAGGCCCTTTTCTCTGGGTTAAATCTCTCACCCAGTGTGAGCGCCAGAAGGAGTTTGGGTGCAGTTCTGAGATGGAAAGAAGCTGTTTTGCCCAACTTCTGCCTCATCTTTTCTTCTCTCAGAGTCTTTCAGAGAGGATCCAGCTCTCCCCTGTAAATTTTCACCAAACCTTGGATACGCCCTTTTCTGAAATAGCAGCTGTAACCCTGCATTCTGTGAGAAGTGTCCAAATAACTTCTTTGCCCAGGATGTCTCCCAAACGACCCCCTCGCCGGGCACACAGCAGCATTCCTGAGTTTAGAACTGGGTTTCCAAGGGGTTTGTTATCACCCTGTCATTTTAGAAGCCATTCCGGTGATGTGTTAGACAGCCACGGCTGGGTTTGGATGGTCAGACAGGCTGGAAGTGTGTAGGAAACAACTTTTATTGTATTCACCTTCCATGTCAGGTTTTAGAATCACCTTTTCTCCATGTCGACATTTCTTCTCCGTGAGCAGAGCTTGCTCTGTAACAGGAAGGAACTGTTACTGCTTCTGTGTGCAAAGCAACATTGATAAATTCATGCCAGAAATGCCTCATTTCAGCAAGTCCCGAGACTGAAGCCCTCTCCTTTGGAAAGGACAAGTCCAGCTCTCATATGAGCAGCAAAACATCTTTTGTTTCTCTCTTATGGCTTTTCATTCTTGAAATCAATATCAAATCAATAACAGAACAACTCTCTCTCCTATCCTAATTCCCTATGACACGCCCTGCTCATTTCTTACAAGCTTTGGAGTGACTTCTGGAATGACTTCAGTTCTAAATTGAGGATCTGCATTCAGGATTTCATCCAGACTTAATTTTTAGTGCCTCTTTCCTGAAGTCTGGAACGGTGGCAGTGTGAGAGCTGGTGGGTACCACTGCCTGCCCTGCTGAATCAGAAACTGCTCCTTTCTCTGACATCCCCGTGTCATGGTCCTGGGAAAGAAGCTAAGCATGATTGCAGGGTAAGAAAAAAAAACCCTGAAAAAAAAAATTACATTGGTTTGAGGTTAAATCCATTTGTAGTCCAAAGATGGCCTGGGACTGCCTGTCCCTTGTAGCAAGATGTGGAGGGGAACAGTCACGCACGAATCTGGCAGACAGAGGAACCTTGAGATTGTGTGTGATAACCAGACCGAAAAATGAGGGAGTGGAGCTGATGGAAGCTGGCCTGGAAACATGCAATCTAAAAATGCCATGTGATTCCAATAAGTTCCTTCTCCTGGCTGCGTTCTTTACGTGCCTCCTGATTCAGCGCTGCATATGCAGCTCCACGTGCTCTACATAACTTCTCCTGCAGCCTGAAATGATCCTGCAAGGAAAAATGAGCCCCCCAAAAACACTTACAGATGTAAAACTGCAGTCTGTAGATTAAGGGCTTAGCACCAAGCTGCGAGGCCAGACCACCTTGCCTGGAAGCTGGGAAGCATTTTGTGATGTTTCATGTAGTGTTCCTTTCTCTTCCCTTTTTGTCATCACTATAGCTTCACATCTGGACCCCAGAGCACCTCTGGATGCCTCTTTGTGCCCCACTGAGAAACACATTTTTCACAGCTTTATTAGGAACTCCTGCAGTGGACTGAAAGTGAGGAGTTGGTATTTTAGGGTGGAGCTGACAAGAACTTCACGCTTATTTTGGAGGTGTTTTTAGCCCAGGCTTTTTTTTTTCTGGTGACTCCTGAATGCTGCAGGGTCGGTCCCACAGCACCCACCAAGGACTGCAGGTATGGGACTCCCTCTGAGCCCCAAACCTGCCCTCTGACAGGCTCCCTCATACCCAAGGGCTGACCCCCAGCCAGCGTTCCAGGTAGGGAATAGCGTGGATAAGGGGTGATGTCATGTGTCTCAATCCTTCCCGGAGCTTTTAAAGGGCTGGAGGACCATATGAGTAATGAATTGTTAAAAATGGTTCATGTCAAGAGGTCGCTGCTGCTGCTGCTGCTGCAGGATGTGCCAGTGATTCAAAGAAAAGGCAAAAGGCTGATTTCTCTGGGCAGTGACTCATTGACATCTGCGTTTTTCTGTTTATCCCTGTGAATTCTCTCATTGACTTGCAGCTTTTCCTTTCCATTCTCTTTTACAGTAAGGCTGTTGCTATGTCAGTCCAATTTTGGTCCTTCTATAGGCAACTTTTTCCACTGCCCTCTTCCACGTCTTCCCTGGGAAGGAGCTGCTGCTGGAACTGCCTGTCAGAAGGACTCTCTGAAGCCAGTCTGTCTGGGAGCCGTGCTGCTGGGAGACCCTTCAGCACCAAAGTGCAGAGCATGTCACAGACAGCTTTTCTTAGAGGTTTTTGGAATGAGGGGCCTGTGGGAGAGGTAGATCTGAAGGAACTGAGCTCCCACACAGCCACTCCCCTGTCTCTCCTTGGAAAGAGGTTTCCAGCCAGGCTGTCCAACCCCGAGTGCTGCTGATGTTGTCAATTTGGTCAGAGCTATCTTTAGCTTCCCCCTGTGCAGAAATCAGTTGGTTTTCACGTTTTATCAAAACACCCCGACTCCAAGTCAAGCCTGTGATTTTGGGTTGGTGTTCTTGGCTGCCAGCAGGGTGGGTTTCTTTAATGACAATTTTGGGTACAAGCAGTTGTGCTGTGGTGTTTGCCCTTTCCAAGAAATGCTGTGTGCAAGTGCTGGCAGTGTTCCAGAGCTGACAAGGCAGTGTCTCTCCTTCCCCTGAGCCACTGTGGCCCAAATTATGGTGGGCAGTTCTCAGAAATCAAACTACTCCAAGTCTGGGCACTCGTGGGGGTCACACTCCTTAGGGCAGCTCCAAAAGCTTTCGTTTAGACTTCTTCAGTGCTGATGTTCCTCATGAAATGGGCAAAAAGGGTTTAAAGGATACAACTGAAGCTTTAACTCAACTCTCTGATGTATAAAGGATCCCAGTCTGCATCCCCAGCACTTTCTGGACTCTAAGCTCCATGCAGCTCAACTTTTCCAGACTCTCTTACATTCCTTCACTCCCTCTGGTCTTGGTTGACTTTGGCCAGGACCTCTCTGCACTTCCAGTTCCTTCATTTCAGACCCAAACCTCAGCCAGAGCCTTAAATCTTTCCTTAGAAACATTTATATATAGCTTATATCTGTGACCACAACAAGGAAATCGTGATCTCCACTTAAATAATAAGAATCTGACAATTTATCTCTGTATTTTTAGACACCACAATGCAGCAAAGGTTTGTGTGGGTGGTGGGCAGGGAGGGATTGTGGAGAAATGGAGGGCATGAAACCCACAACCAGAGAGGAGCTTAAGCACATCCTGTCCAGCCATTTTTTGGTTATTCTCCCAAGAAAAGGAGAGATTTGTTCATTTTCGATCATGGTTTGGGAGTCAGTAATCAGTGCAGTTTACCCTCAAAACTGATGTTCTTTTTTTTCAGTCTCCTGCTTTCATACCCATCCAAGTCTCCTCTGAGTGGGGACCACGCTGTGGTTTTGGGAAGAGCGGAACAGCAACGGCACAATTCCTGTCTGGGAGACAGAATCTGACCCGTAATTTCCAGGGAAAGGAATAACTTAAACTGTGGTTCACACTGTCATGATGCTTTCTTTCCTTTCACCAAATGTTCTGGGCATTTTATAAAGTTGTTTTAGGATGTCACTTGGTGATTCAACACACTTGCAGTTGAATCCATAAAAGAGAAGCGAGAGGAGGGCACGGCAAAGCCTTGTGATCTCAAAGACATATTTTTCAAATGTCGTAGAGCCATAGGATTGTTTAGGTTGGAAAAGACCTTTGAGAGCATCAAATCCAACCGTTCCCCCAGCACTGCCAAGTCCACCACTAATCCATGTCCCCAGGAGCAACATCTCCATGGCTTTTAAGCACCTCCAGGGATGGTGACTCAAGCACTTCGCTGGGCAGCCTCTTCCAGAGCTGGACACTCCTTTTGGTGAAGGATTTTTTTTCCTGCTCTAATCCTGGATGCAGTGCAGTGGTTGGCTGGGGCTTGGAGAGATTTGAGGCTCGCTGTGGCATTTAGTTGTCTCTACATGGCAGCACCCACTGGCTGTGGGGTGGAGAGCTCTGGGAAATGCCTCCAGCTATCCCAGGAACACACCCATGGGAATGCACAAGCTGCTTGTCAGGGTGACTCTTCTTACCAAAGCTTAATTAACCTCGGTGCTGCTCACTGACATTAACCACACAATGATGTGTCTGTACAGATGAAAATACTGTCAAAATATCGAAAAGATTGAAATTTTGTTTGATTCAAAAAATCACTCTGGAATATACTTAGAGGTCACATGATACTGGTCTTTGTCCTGCTCTTTTCACCCTCCTCAGCCCGAGATGTGAAAGGACAGGATTTTCCCACTGCAATTCACTCATCCCTGCAGTGGTAGGTGGAACGTGCTCCTTGAAACCTTTAGCAGTACACACAGATTGAAGCAATGACCAAACAAATTATCCTGTACAGCCAGGAGTTCATGGAAGTTTAAAAGGGATAGAAAACTTAACCAGCATCCCTGATTTCCAGCGATATTCTGGAGCTTAATTCCCATACGCTCAAATAGATGTTTCATTATTGTTAAATAAATCTTAGTGATCCAGGAAGGCCAAAAAATTCAGCTCCTGACACTCTGCAGGCATCAGCTGCAGCTCTGTGGAGCCCTGTTTTGTTCCAGAGTGGGGTTGTTATTTACTTGAATGCTCCTGAAACGAGATACACCTGCTTTTCCTGGACTCCTCCCAGAGCCTTGGTACTTATGGGAAATTACATCTTCCATCTGCTGACTTCTGCTGCAGGTTTGTCTCTGCTCTTTGAGGCCTCTCTCTCAAACTCACAGACCCAGAGAAAGACCTGCTTCCCAACAAAACTTTCAGTAAGTGGTTCTGAGGAGGGGAAGTTCAAGAAATCCCAAAGAAATCGCTTGGCTGCTCCCAGCAGGGAGTGCTGGATGCAGCCACTTCATCCCTGGGCTCGCACTGGTGAGCACTGCTGCCTCCAAACCAGGGCTTACATAAAACTTCCAAAGAGAATTCATTTATCCACTGCTCTGAGCGACTTGTTTTGTTTCAGGAAAGATGACGGCATTATCCAGAAATGTTCTCCTCTGAGCTGGGCCCAGGGATGAGCTGCTGGAAGGGATCAAACATTTACAGCTCCACAGGGACACAGAGGTTTGTGCAGGGTGAGAACTACAGGCTCTGCACACCCCTGACACCGAGGGCAGGTGTTTATGGGGGATTAATGATTTAAACAAGGAGGTTGTGCAGGAGGGACCTGATGGGCTGAGGTTTTCCTGGTGTAAAGCAGGGTTGTTGTGCTGGAATTGCTTCCTGATGGCTCAGGGTTCCAGGGGCTGGTCCAAGGGCAAGGGGTGAACAGACCAGGTACAAGGATCTGGGATAGATAATCCAGCTCTCTGTTCATACAAACCTTCTGCAAATGTTTCCAAACCTTTTTGAGGTGACAAAACAAAGCTGGAAAACCCAAATCTTACTTTTTTTTAACCATTGTTATTTACTTTTTTAATTCTTGGATTTCCCATGTGCCCAAATAAGCTGATTGATTCTCAAAGATGTCCTAAACTCTTCTAACTGCAGCAGTGGGAAACACCTGGACTATCAGAGATACCCACAAGAGAACTAAAAAAGCCATGATCAATCGAGGCAGTTAAGGCAAATTAAACATGGAAAAAGCAACAGATTAATTTAAAAGTCGCTGGCTGGGATTTGGAGACTATTTTGTACTTCCCCAGTAAACACTCCAATAGACTTGGACCCAAAGTGTTCCTAGGCACTGGCCAAGCTGCCACAGACTCTTTTAGTTTCCATGATCCATCTCCTTTGCAGCTCATCCAGCATGTATTCCTTACTTTCCTGACAGCTCCATCACCTTTGGACTCTGAATCTGTGGTTGCCATGTGTGCACATTTTCAACTTTCAGCAAAAGCCCCAGGATTTGATATAATGCAGGAGGAGACACTTTTAATGAGATCCTTAATTGAGGCTTATCCCTGTCAAGGCAACGTGAAAACAGATGCTAAGATTCCTCTGCTCCTTTCTAAAATCCTGAATCATGTCATTTTAACCAGGAAACATTTTTTCTTCCAAAGGAAAGGAGAAAAAAAATATTAAAAGACAACTTTTTAGCTGATTGACTGTGAAAATAGTGATAGAACTGAGTAACAAAACATGGTGCAATCTTTCAAATGTGAACCAAATGTATAAAATAGGGGCTTATCTTTTCAGTAATCTAAACCCCACAGCTTCCAATCTCTCTCTGTGTTCATCTAGCCCAATGTCAAAGGTAGCCAAGCTTGCTTTAGCTCATTATAGGTATTTTTTAAAACTTGGCTAGACTGCAGATGCCATATGCAGGCAAATCAAGATCTGACAGCCAAGACCATGCCAGCTGCTTAGTACTAGTCTGATTAAACTTCTCTGCCCGTGTCACTCGTCTGTCACCCTGTCCCTGGCGTGGGTGACATTACATAACCTGCATTTCGTTGTGGTGTCACTGGAATTCAGGCTCTGAAACGCTGCAAGTCACGCTGCGTTTGCACACGCTTCGAGTGTCCAGGGGATCTGAAAAACACATTTCGCTCTTTTCTGCTTGGAAGGTTTCAAAACTCCTTTGGCTTTTGTGTCTGGAAGGGTTTTAAGTCGCTGTGAACTGAGCAGAGGCTGAGGGACAGCTCTGCCCTGGTTCCCTCTGTCACTCCTTGCTCAGCCTCCCCACCTGGGTGCTGAAGGTGGAGAGAGGTGCTGGACAGGGGGCCTGGGGCTGCTCTGAGACCTGTAGTAGGTCGGTGCACTATGAGTAAATCAAACTACACTGATAATGTGGCCTTCTGCCCAGGAGTGACTTCCCAAATCTCTGTATTTAATCTAAGCTCTTTTCCAGCAAATTATCACTGAAAAGTCAGTGGTTCTGTGAGGAGAAATGTATTTTGGTGTCGAGTGGAACAGGAACTCAAGGTACAGTTTCCTTTTCTCTGAGGAGGTTGAGTCAAAATCCAGATTCTCCTCCACTGCTCACAGCTGATGTTGTATCACAGAATCGTTTAGGTTGGAAAGGACCTTTAAAAGCAACAATTCCAGCTGGTGAGACTCATCCTAACTCCTACTCTACTCTCTCCTGGTAAGGAACAGGACTGGCAAGGCCTGATGGAGCCTGTATAAACCACAAATTATCTCCCAAAGCCATACAAATCAGGTACTTAAAGACAAATAGTCATAACCAGACCGTAGTTATGACTGTGGAAGAACTGAAATGTGAGATCCATACTGCAAATCCAGCTGGTCACAAACAGATCTCACCTCCCTGGAATTATACAGCTCACCCTGAGCTCATGTAGAGGTTGAGGCAGCAAAGTTCAGGCCTGGACCTGAAATCCCACTCACCCTTGATTGTACTTTGAAATCCCTGCAGCACCAGGTGCTCTGGGGCTGGATTTAGGCAGCACTTGATGAAAAATGGCCCAGTTGCCTGATTCTGGTCGCTGTAAGGCACTGGGCACAGAGTCCCTCAGTGCTGGGACAGCCCATCCTTCAGCTGCCATGTCAGCCTCTCCTGCGGCACAGTGGCTTCGATTCACGCCACTGGCACTGCAGAAAACGCATTCAAACCTCACCACAATGATTTGTTTTCCTTCATTCAGTTTTGTTTTCACCACTTTTATCAGTGCCAGGCAGAACCAGCCCTTTGAAGACTTCCTTTAAGAACCTTTGGACTGTGAGCGTTGGGTGTCCCCTCCAGAGCTGCCCACGCAGCACCGCACAGGGCCAGCCTTGCCAAAACCCTCTGAGAAACTGCTCTTCCCTTCCCTCACTCCCCACACTGCCTTTTGTGGCTCGCTGTTTAGAGATCTGGAGGGAAGGACAGATGGAATAAATCGTCTGCTGGTAGCCAAGTGACTGAGCCACTTCTGGGAAACGCCGCGTCTCTCTCTGCCGGGTTTGTGTGTGAGATGCCCGGGAGTCACTCTGGTGTCAGGAGCAATTTGCTTTGCAGAGCGCTGTAAATCTCGGGGTCTGGTGTGCTTCCGGGAAGGCTCCCCAGCAGAGACGCCTGGATCCCGCTCACAGGGAGTTTCCAGCCAGCCCTCCTCGAATCCAGCACCCGTCGGAGCGGCCAGGAATGAGGCCAGTCCCACCATCCATAGATCACCTCTGCGGATGTGGCAAACAAGCAGGGGGAAAAAGGGGGAGGCCCACATTAAATCTCACAAGTACCATTTTGTTTTGCCTTCCTCCTTCTCTTCCACCCTCCTCCCCTCTCCTCCTTCCAACCCCCTGCTTTTTTTTCAGTAGCTGATGGGGGTGGTAAAATTCCAGGGGGCCAAGACAAACTGTTAAACATTGTGATTTCTAATGGTTCCTCTTGAAAATTGCTGACAGATGCTGGTCCTGAGATCAGAACAGCAGCGGCTGCCAGCATGAGGCGTGGGGCCAGCCATTGATTCCCTCCTCTAACAGTGAAATCTAAATCTGTGCTAACTCTCCAGGCCAACACCATGTGCCACTCTTCTCAGAGTTTCTCCTTGTCTTCCCTCTTTTCTCCTATTCCCTTTCCTCCTTCACCAAACTGTACCCTTTCCTCTCCATTTCATGATTTTAGTTTATACCTTTAAGTGTCCTCCCCTGGCCCCTTCCTTCCTTCCTTCCCTGTTCCTTTTTGCTGTCTCGCTCCTGGACTCTATGGATGCTTGCCCAGCTACGGCTTAAGAGCAGGAGGAGTGCAGGAATTTGACTGATGCAGCAAGTTTCCCTCTTCTTTTTGGAACCTCCAACTCACAAGACAGCTTATTTGTGTCTCAAAATAATAGCTGGATGAAGCCAAGGAGGGAGATGGGATGGGGTTGGGGTCAGTCAGGGTCTTGCAGGAGGAGATGGAGGGAAGCTGCCAGCTCAGGGCAGGAATGTGTTCTGCTTCCAGCCAGACGTGGAGCTGTGTTTGTGCACTCTGTGCCTGAACTGCTGCTGCATCCGTAATGTGCCCCAGCACCTGACATTGCAGTCTGGGCTTTTCCCTCCCTTAATACCAGCTCCTTGTGACAGAATATTCCCCGAGTGGAAGTTTTGCAAAGGAAGAGATTAGCCACGGTTCTGGTTTTGCTGGTAAAGCTTGGAAAAGCACTGCCACAGCCCCAGACATTGCCAGGAGTATGAGGAACAATTACCAGGCCCGGGGCTGTGGAGGAGGGGAGGTATTTGTCCCTAGAAAGGTTCATGACATTTGGGTGGAATTGGGAAGGGCTGTTCCACAAGGCACACATTGCTGGCATTGTGCAGGGTTAAGTCCCCAATTTACCTCTCTTCTGCTGTGACTGCTGTGAGTGGGGAAGCACCAGAGGTGCAGGGAGGAGTACTGGGAACTGGGCGTGAGGTCTTATGTTCAAATAGATGTGCACAGTCAGGGGACCAAACGTGCTTTCTTTGGTTACTCCTGTGTGAGTGTGTAAGCTGCGGTGTGGGGTGTTTGTGTCGGGCATGCGGGGAAAAATCCTCACTGAGAAAATGCTGCAGCACTGAGCAGGTCACAGAGGTTGTGCCATCACTGAGCAGGTCACAGAGGCTGTGCCATCGCTGTCCCCAGGGCTCTCAGCCCTGGCTGCCCTGGTCGAGTTCTGGCAGTAGTCCAACAGCTGAATGGGAGGCTGGATTAGGAACCTTCACAAGTCTTTTCCAGCCACCACTCCTGTGATTGTCAGTGCAGCTGGCCAGGCCAGGGTGCAAACACCAGGAGGCAGAGCTCTTTTCCTGAAAGCTGAGTATCAGGACTGAGGTACCCAGCAGGGGCATCCCTGCTCCAACAGCCTGATCATAACAACGGTGATGGCTGTTCCTTATCTGTGATCTTCAACAGCACTGCCCATAAACCTCCAGGTAGCTCTGGGCTAGAAGATGTGACCCACTCAGAGCCGTGCTGCTCCTCCAAGCCTTCCTCTTGATGCCTTAAGAGGCCACCCAAAAACAGAGACCAGACAGGAGGAAGGGAATAAAGGTCGGTATTTATTTGAAAGGCCTTCAAAGGTACCCCTGGGGAGCCAGAGGCCACTGCCCAGATGGACCCCGAGATGGACGACAGGCCACGAGTTCTTCACACTTTTATAGGTTTGGTTCATTTGCATATCAGCGTTAATTCTCCAATTAAAGCTTCAGTTTAATGATGTAATTTCCCCTCAGCTTGCCCCCCTCTCAAAGGCTTTTGGTTTGTACTTTTTGGGCCTAGGACGGTCTGGGTGTCCTTGGAGAGCAGGCCCGGAGAGGCTTTGTTATGTCTGCCTTAGCATGAGAGAGCAGAAATTACCAGGCCACAAGAAACTTCAGAGTTACACAGCAGGCAGTGCAGGATTTGAAAAATATAAAAGTTACAACCTAAGGCATCACTCTCACCAGCAATTAACGCATAGAAAGCCAATTTAGCCCTTTTCCTGCCTGCAAGGCACTCCAGTGTCTCCCCTCCTGCTTATCCACCAAACAAATGTTGCAGGCCCAGCTCTGGCAGAGATGGGAATGCCCAGCTCCTCGGCCGGCAGCACTAATGGTCAGGCTTAGAGTGTTTTGCTGTCTTATTAGCAGCTGTCAGCACCACCAAGGGAATGCCTCTTACTCCGACCAGCAGCCACGGGATATTAATGGGTGTGATCCTGAAGGAATTGTTTCTTCCGGCTGCTGATGGGCCACAATTAGCACCTCCATCTATCTAAGCTGGTATTTGCTTTCTCATCAACGCAACGATTGCCGAGGATTTCCTCCCGGAGAGTTGGGAGAGAGCCCTGTGAGGGAGGCCGTGGTGATGGATGGGCTGAGCAGAGGCAGAGCCTGGGAGCCCCGCAGATACTGCATCCCTCATGTCACCACTTCGTCACTGGCCTTGGGCTCTGTGGCACCACAAACACTCGGCTGCAGACAGGGAGCTCTCGGCACCTCCCAAACGTGGTGCAGGAGAGAGTTCAGGGCCTCCAAACGATATCAGCAAGGAGGAGTTTGAGCTGAAACATCCACAGGATAGGCTCTGCATCCTCTCCCGAGGCTGGAGGATTATAACCAAGTTTTAAAGGAAAACCTCATCTCCAAAGCGGGGATGTACAGCACTAACGTCCTCATGTCTCAGGGCTCCAAAGCGTGAGGGACACCTGATGCTGCGGGGTGTGTCCTGTGGTTGGGGGACACTGTGAAACACAGAATTATCTCATCTTCATCTTACCCAGACAAGTTATGGAGGCCCCAGCCCCAAAAGTGTCCAAGGCCGGGCTGGATGGGGCCCTGAACAACGTGCTCTGGTGAGGGGCCTTCCTGCCCATGGCTGGGGTTGGAAGGGGATGATCTTATGATCTTTTTAAAGGATAAAGATCTTTATGGATCTTTATCCTTCCAACCCAAACCCTCGTGTGATTCACACTTGCATCTACACCATCACTGCCGTGGAAGGCAAGTTCTGCATTTTCAACAGGGAAAGTCTGAGAGGAGAAGCAGCTACACTGGGGCATCCCCGTGAGTGGGTGAACAAAGAAATTCCAGCAACTGACTCAGTGACTTGAGTCTGTTTTCATTACAGCCTCCCAGCCCCAAAAGGGTCCAAGGCTGGGCTGGATGGGGCCCTGAACAACGTGCTCTGGTGAGGGGCCTCCCTGCCCACGGCTGGGGCTGGAAGGGGGTGATCTTCATGGATCCTTCCAGCCCAAACCCTCCTGTGATTCACCCTTGCATCTACACCATCACTGCCATGGAAGGCAAGCTCTGCATTTTCAACAGGGAAAGTCTGAGAGGAGAAGCAGCTACACTGGGGCATCCCCGTGAGTGGGTGAACAAAGAAATTCCAGCAACTGACTCAGTGACTTGAGTTTGTTTTTGTTACAGACTCCCAGCACTGGGCAGCAGGGGAGTGTTTGCCATTCTGCCATTTCTGAGCTGTGAGTGGAATAGAATCCTCTCCCAGTTTTGTGGGGACCGTGCTCATTCTGTCAAATAATGCAAAAGAAGCAGGAAAACCACAGCGTATGCTCTGGGTGAGCGTTGTTGTCTTTCAGTGCTGTGTTACCTGTGGCAGGTGTGGGGAAGATGTTGTTCTCTCTCTTCTCTAGAAAATATAACTTTTTGAGATCACTCAGACTGTGGCAGTTGCAGATATTTCACTCAAACCCAGAAGGAATTCTGTTGCTTCAACTCAGGCTCCCAGCCACAGATGGACAGTTAATACCTAATGACAGAAACATGATTTGAGTCTTCCAGCTCTTAAAATCCAAGTGCTACTCAGAGACTGAAAGCACTTGCCTTGCCTGTAAGACATGATGAAAACATATCAGTTGAGTAATTTAATTCAGTAGGGACAGCATTGAAATAGCAGCGAAATACACAAAGAAATTCATTGCACTTTGATATTTTTGGCAAAACACAGGGCGTGTGTAATTGTGTTTTTCATTGCTGAGTTCACAGCCGGATCATAATGAATAAATAATGTCAGAGGAAGGGAAGTATGGTTATATATTGCTCTAAACGTCTCTGTTGTTGCTATTTATTATTTATAGGGTGGTAACACAAAAAAATCCCCTCAGACATTGCAGTTCTGTTGTTTCAGGCTCTGTACCCACCCAAAGTGTCTGGCACACACTTTGTCCTGACACCTTAAGAGCTGAGGAGTGCTTGGACCGGGACAATGATTATTGTCCCTTCACCTCAGATTTCAGGGCAGGGATCTGTGTGCTGGGAATGCTTTCTGTGATCCCATTCTGTGGGATGTGGGGTTTGGATGTGCACAGCAACCAGAAACTGCTGAATGTCCCACAACAGCTACAGGTGACACAAGTTCCAGATCCTCTTCTGAGGCCGAATTCTCCTGGCACAAACAGGAGGATGGAGATATAAAGATGAAATATAACCCTGAAAAGCAACTAACACAGATGGTGAGTTAGGTGGCTAGGTGGGAAGCCAGTGGGGTTTTTATTTTCCTTCTGATCTGGGTCTTTGGCAAGAGCCGTCCAGAATTCAGAGTCTGCCTAGGGAGCTCCCACAGGAGGAGGAACAACACAATGGTGCCTTTCCTTTGGAGTGTTTTGTTTTCTGCCTGGAGATGCTCCCATGGCAAACCCAGCTGTGATGGGACGGAGAAGGGGAAGAAAGACAAGTCCAGAATACATAAAAATTCATGGCAGGGCCTCTACAGAGCCAAATTACTTTGCACATGGGAAGAGCTAAGTGGGGTGAAAAACCCCTGTGGGAGACAATCCAGGAGATTGTCTCTGCTAAAAATGACCCTAAGTCCCTTCCCCCTCGTGCAGGATTGAAAACAAATTGGCTGCTTAAGGAGGCAGAGCCAAAATGTTTTCAGTATCTATTACAGAAAATGTAGGAGACCCTGAGCAAGAGATTTCTGTGAAAGAGGAAGGGAAAGGTTTGGCTTTTGCTCACCCAGCAGTCAGGGAATCCTGCAGGTGGAGGGCACCAGGCAGGAACTCTTTGCTGGCATCTGTTGTCACCGGCAAATGGGAGCCACTGATGCTCGTACTGCTGTTGTGGCCTGCCCAGAGATCCTGGCTGGTTTGGGTGACAAATTCCACCCAAGGGATCAGCAGCTGACAGGGGCTGCCTGCCTTGGAGCTGATTTCTGCACCTGTAGGAACAAACACGCAGGTCCCCACCACCGAGCGAGCCCTGAGCGTGTGCTAATGTGTGTCTAGACAACCTGCCCTCCCTCCCCTCTCCCAGATTTCCCCGGCCAACCCCGCTGCCTTTGTTCCCAGCTCCAGATGGAAGAGGAAGTGTTGAAAGGCAGCCCCGAGGAAATGGTGTTAATGTCACTCACACCCCGATTATGTCACAGTGTGGCTGCATCTGTTTGGTGCCCGGCAATAAACTGCATTTCTTGTCCTCCTCAGGGGCCTGTAAGGCACAGCCCGGAGCATTCCCAGCCTCAGGCTTGGGTTTCTCCTCATGGAAACTGAAGCTGGAAGCGCTGAGCAGGGTCAAGGCTCGGTCCCTCACAGAGCGGGAGCTTTGCCAGGGCTCACACTCAGAGCCAGGAGCATTCCTGGATCCCGCAGCATTGCCGGGCTGATTAATCACGGCCCCATAAACCTGGCTGCATCAAACACCTTCTGAGTTCACACCTGCGCCATGGGGACTGAGTTAAAAATCCAGTGCAGGGATATGAGAGGGATTCCTCAGATTTCTGGGTTGCAGGACAGTTGGGATGAGGCTTGCAGAGGTGCGCTCGGTGTCGTCCAACCTGGTTTTGGTGATGATGGGGTTTTTAAAATTCCAATGAAATACTGAAAAAACCCCCAACATTTTAAAAGTGAACAAAACAAGCCCAGAAAAAAAAAATACATAAAAATTTCTATTTCCCGTCTTTTTAGCGATCTCTTTTAATGGCTGTCTCACATGAGCACTGTGGCTCATGACCTCCACTTAATTTATCAGGTATTTTGATCAGTAACCTAAAACCCCACAAACACCCTCTGATTGCTTGCTTTCTTTTCCAGAGCTGGCAGGTGAGGGAGGCTGTTTCACTGGTCGTGGTGCTTGGACACAGCCTGTTCAAGTCTAGATTTAACTGGAGATTTAGGTGATGCTCGGGCAGTATTTCACTGCTGAGCAGCAGTGGATTTCCATGGGAATGAGGTGCTTAAATTCCTTGCAAGGGAGCAAATCACAGGATGAGCCTCGTGTGCTGTAACATGAGAGTGGCTCAGGAAACCCTTGTGTGTCACCTTCCACAATCAGATCAGCCAACACAGCAATTTCTTGATGTGTCTGAGCCCTCAGATTGGTTATTTCTCAGTTTCCTACTGGCAAAACAAAGATTTCCTATTATTTCCTTATTAGAATTAAGATGAACACATCTGTGTTCATAGGTTTGACCTACACTAAAGAAATAGAGGAAAAAGTAACAAGTGCCAGTAATGCAGCACCAAAGGGGGTGTGTGTGATTTATTTTGTGTGATTCAGTGCTAAAAGGTGGGCCCCCGAGTTCATCTGGAGAGAAAAGTTTTCCTTGTTCATAATCAGTATTTTTCTAAAGATTATCAGATCTGCCTAGCACCTTTTGGAGACAGATGAATAACTCCTTTATATGATAAGAAGACAAGTGATTTATGCTTGCTGTTTCACTCTGACATCTTGTTCTGTGCTGCTTTGGTAAAAGGTTTATAAAAGTGAGTGATGCCCTCAGGAATTGGCCACAACTCCTAGAAAGGCTCAGCTTGGGGTAGTTTTCCAAACTGTGTCTTCTCCTCCACACACCCTGCTGGGACACTGGAAAAGGAGAGGCAGTGAAGGGGATCAGATCAGCCAGAAGGTCTGAGGTGGTTTCCTGCTCACTTAAGGATTTTCTGAATTTCCCAAATTCCTGCTTTCAAAGAGCCCCTTGGGGAGGCAGTGGCTGTGGGGGACCCCAGATCTTCCAGGAGGGGCTGGGGGGTTCCTCACTGGTGCAGCCAGGGCAGGTAAATCCAAGGAATAACCAAATGCAGAGCTCACAGGGACAGGAAGGGAGTGTGGGGTCAACCAGGCCATGGGGGAGGTTTGCTTGTCATTTCTGGGGCAGCACAGCTCAGACTGGAAAGACGCCAGAGAGGCACCTCAGGTGGTAGTGGGAGAAGGTGAGACATTGCAGGACAGAGGCACAGAGGTAGATTAGGTGAGGAATAGAGAAATTCAGATTTAGAGACAGTTTGTGTCCTTCTTGCATCACAGGCAGGGCTCAAATCTGTCTGAAACAGGCCCTGCTTTGCTGAATCACTGAGGAAATTGTCCTGAAGTCTTGTGATTGTCTGTGCCAGAGGCAGCCAGGAGCTGCCCCTGGATCCCGGGAAGTGTCCAATGCCAGGCTGGACGGGGCTTGGAGCAACCTGGGACAGTGGAAGGTGTCCCTGCGCACGGCAGGGGTGGGACTAAAGGATCTTTGAGGTGCCTTCCAACACAAACCATTCTGTGATTCCACAATTCAGAGCCTTTTACTAACAGCCCTTTGATAGCACCTCCGGGTCTTCTCTTCACACACAATTCCCTCAACCATCAGCATTCTCCCTCTTGTTATTCCCCTTGAAAAACCCTCCTCGTTTCCCAGCGCGCCTCTGAGGCAGAGCTGGGGACCAGGACACGTTGTGATGGCTGTGGGGACCACGCCGGCTAGTGCCTGCTCCACGAAATGCACTCCTTCCCTCCCGGCTGGATCCTTCTCCTTCCCTCTTCTCCTCTTCCCAGTGCCCCGCGCTGCCGTTTGTGTGCAATTAGAGAGGAGAAAATTAACGAGTAGATCACGGGAATTAAGGACGTCTCCAGAGCAGATGGATCCTATTAGGCTGAGCTTCTGAGCCTGCAGTATTTTCCAGCGCTCGGGACAAAGTTTGGAGTAGCTGGATTTGCCGGGCGTATGTTGATGTGGCAATCGCACAGAGCGTGGCAAGTGTCGGGGAAGAGCCAGACCAAGCCTAGGAAAGAGAGAACATATTTTATTTCATCCTCAGATTTAGGAATAAATCCGTTTAGACAGAGTAAAAAATTACTCCCAGATTGAGAGCACAACAAAACAACACTGACAAAATCCCCAGCTCACCGTTCTTTTTTTTCTGTCCCTGCAATTTTTTACGCTCTCTGTAAAAAAACCTCACTTCCCTAGACCCTGTACAATCCAAAGTGCTGGATGCCTCTGGGATGATCCTTTGGAGATTCTGTAGTTTTTCAGCTGCCAATCATTTCTCTGAGTGTCCTTAGGGCTCAGAGTTTTGGGTGAGTTTGACAGCTTGACCCTGGTGCTGTGCTGCCCATCCACACCTCAGTGGCACAGTTATGTTCATTTATCTCCATTTTATAACAGTTACGACCTCCTGACAGCGGCTGAATTTAGAAAGAAACCAAACCAATAATGGGATCCAAAATGTTAATGAAGTGGAGAATTCCTTAATTTCATTCTGTGGTTTTTAACTGGGGAAACCTCTCCTTAAACAAATGTGAGTGAGTGGAAGGTGTCCCTGCCCATGGCAGGGGCTGGAATGAGGTGACCCCTAAGGTCCCTTCCCACCCAAACCATTCCAAGATTCTTTGAAATATCTGTCCTGCAGTACAGGGCCATGGAGACGAGCACAGAGGGCTTTGGCCATGGCTGGTGGATGCCTCTCTGCTCCTGTGAGTGCTCCCACAATCTCTGTTTGCTCCTCTGTTTGGATATTTCAGCCCAGCCCCTGGGGCTTGCTCAGCCCTGCACAGAGCTCATCCATTCTACAACCATTTTTAGCCTCAGCTGGAAGACGAGTCCAAGAGCTGAATCAGAAGGAGAAAAGTGATGCTCAGAGAATAACTCCAGGGAATAGTGGACATGCCAGAGATCAGAGGGAGCTCCAGAAGAGCTTAAGAAGCACAGAAGACATGACAGCTACGGATAGCAGAATTTCAAACAACCTTTCTGGCAAAAAGCAGCTGTCAAAACTCTTCAGCACACATTTTAAACTCCTTCACACAGATCTCACTTTGCTGCCAAGACAAACTTTCTCCCTTTGAGAAGCAGAGGGAGTTTTGAAGAAGCCTTTCTCCCGTGGCTCAGTTACGGTGACTGATTTCCACGTCAGCCAGGACACCGTGCCCTTGGCTTCTGTTGTACCAGGAGTGACAGGCAGAGCAGATAAGGCAGCCAGAGGATCTGTCAGTGTCTCCAGTGGGACAGAGCTCGTCCTGGCGGCTGTGCACAAGTGGAGCCACAGCAGAACTACCAGGATCATTCAGTTCCTCTGTATGGCACTGGAGGGGGACTTAAAAAGCTAAAAAAATCATGTTTATGAAACTTTTCCCGTCTAACTCCAGTTGATCTAATGAATGACATGACTTCTCCCCACAAAATCTGCCTCTGTGATGTCTTGTGTCATCATGTCTCCAAAGCTGTGCTACTGTGACATCATTCTGGCACTGTCGGAAGTGCAAAACTTGTAAAAAAGGGATGGAAGTTACACGAAGGCTGAGAAAATGCTTCAGAACAAGAACACAGATTGGTTAAAATATTTAATTGGTAAAAGAAAATACTGAGAGGTGAAGTAAATATGTAAGTAAATTACAGGGGGGAAAAAAAATAAAATACTGGGCTACGCAGAGCTCCTCAGTTATCCAGCAAAGCAAGACAGAGCAGAGAGATCTGGAGCTGAATCAATTTGGGTGAGAAATTCTGTGCTGCTGGATGTTTTCATGCAAAGCCTTTCTGGGAGAGACTTTTAGGTGGGCACGAATTGTTTTATTGGGAATAAGCAGGTGAAATGTAGTGCCTGGCCCCCGTGAAGTGCGGGAGGAGGTGATCCGGTGATCCCCCTGCTCACCAGGGCTCTGTGGCTGCCCACAGCACGGAGAGCTGGCCCAAAGCTGTGCAGCCAGAGGGGGAGTGGGGGCAGAGGCTGAGGGATTGCCTGAGGTCACACAGTGCAGGAGGAAACCAGAACCTCTGTCTGCTCCTCCCCTGACTCCACTGGGTGCTGGCCTGGCTTTCCAAACTGTGTCTTCTCCTCCACACACCCTGCTGGGACACTGGAAAAGGAGAGGCAGTGAAGGGGATCAGATCAGCCAGAAGGTCTGAGGTGGTTTCCTGCTCACTTAAGGATTTTCTGAGCTATGGGGCTGCCATCCTGTCCTTATAACCAGTGGGAAATCCTGAGTGTTGAGCTGATCATCACATCACATGTGTGTCGGTGGCTGGGAGGTCAGCTGGGATTCCTGCCGGTCAGGCAGGCAGAGCTGCACCCCTGGCAGCCCCCAGGGACCCTCACAGAGCTTGGGCTGCCCCTGGCTGTGACAGAAAATGGGTCAGAGCTGCACATGGTGCTCACAGAGGCACCTGTGAGTCTTTATTCACTCACGGCCAGTGGGAAAACTGAGGCACGGGGCAACATTCGACTTTAGGCAGCTGTCACAGCAGGTCCCCAGCAGATCTGCACACAGCAACTCCCTTCACATGGCCTCTCTGTAATATCTGCTCACTTCTGATCCTGACAGGAAGTCTGGGACTTCCCCAGCAGAAAGGTTGGACCTGATGATCTCAAAGGTCTTTTCCAACCTCGTTCATTCTGTGGTGGGTTCATTCTGTAAAAGAAAGAATGGAGTTGAGAACAGAAGAGTCAGACTTTTACAAGACACTATGATTGAGGATCTGGGATTAGTTTGCAGCTAGTTTGTGGGTGACTTAAGCCATTTCTATTTTCTTTGCAGCCATTTCCCATATCTCACCAATGAAAGCTGCCAGATACCCCTGACAGATGAAGTGCCAGTGCCAAACAATACGTGGTAAATAAACACCTCAGCATTAATCCTTCTTTCCTGTTTGGCAGAAAGGCACTTTTCTTTCTCTTGTTTTGAAGTTAATTGACGCTTGAAATTTTATGTATTTCAGCTTTCCAAAGGACCAGTGTCTGTGAAGTCACAGCCCATAGAATTATGGAATAGAATCACAGACTGGTTTGGGTTGGGAGGGACCTTAAAGCTCATCCCATCCCCCCCCCTGCCATGGCAGGGACCCCTCCCACTGTCCCAGGCTGCTCCAAGCCCCATCCAGCCTGGCCTTGGGCACTGCCAGGGATCCAGGGGCAGCCACAGCTGCTCTGGGCACCCTGTGCCAGGGCCTCCCCACCCTCACAGGGAAGAATCCCTCTGCTTTGCCCCATATTTCCCCTCTCAATCTCCACAAATTCCCAACCAAAGGCCAGGCTTCAATTCTGGAAATGGGAAGCACTCGTGGAACACAGTCCTGGTGCACTGGGCTGAAGATTGATCTTTTTGTGGGAATTTTGCTGCCTGTGCTGGGCCAGGGGCTGAGCAGTGCCAGCTGCATCCCAGCTCCACAGGGTCCCTCTCCTGAATGCCTCAGATCAGACTATAAATAGTGAATAGTTTGGGCTTCGTGTCCTGCACAATGATATTCACCAAACAGTTTCTCAAAAGATGCTTCAAAGCCTGACAGGCATCACCAGAGCTGTTGTTTTCTTTCCATTTCTCTTTGTAAACTGACTTAAGGCCAATATCAATATTTATCTAGAGCGAGGGAAGGGTTTTGCTGCCAGGAATTTGAGTGCACTGTTTTCTTCTGACTATAAATGGGGCAAATTACTAATGAGGGTATTTCTAAAATGAATGAGTGGAACATTAATTTCCCCTTAGCCCCAGCCTCAAGTCACCCCACAAATAACCCTTTATATGTTTTGATCTGATGGTTCAAGCTTCAAGTTCCATTAAAAAATGTGATTTTATAAAGATATTTTGGGTATCCTTCAGCTCTAAGTACCTGGTTGTTTTGTGCATGTTAACTGTTGTTGCTGCATTTGTTTCTTCTGTGTTCTTCTCTTGGAGCAACAGAAAATTATTTTTTTTAATTACAGATAAGAGAAAAATCTGAAAGGTACCTTAAAGAATACTTTAACCAGCCCCATGCCCAGGGCTGGATTCGCTATATCTAAACTGTTCTCTGGTAACAGCCCAACCTGCTCAGAAACTGCAACCTTGGCAAATCTACAGCTTCCCTAAATTATTCAGGAAACGATTTATTCCTTTCCCTTTTGCAATTCCCTTCCACATATTTGAGCACTGTTATCACATCTTCCCCTTTGCCTTCTCCAGGCTTAAATGGACCGAGTCTCTTCCATCTTTCATCACAGGTCACGTTCTCCAGAGCTCGGATCACTCCTCTCTGCTTTGGAGCTCTTCCAGCTGATTTTGCCGTCTTTTTTGATGTGTGCTGCTTCCAGCTGAGGAGTTCTGCCAGCTGGAGTGGTGTGAGCAGCGATCCATCTGCTCCCACACAGCAATCAGGAGGTATCAGATGGGGGCTGATGCCTGCATGGCATCGCTCCTGGCTCCTGTGAGTGTCCCTGTGCCGTGCCCCGGTGTGCCAGGTGACACCCACAGCCCCAGGGAGCCTCGTGTCCCTCTCCACCTGCATTTTGGCCACCTGTGCTGTGATTCATTTCCTACAGGGGGAGGTGAGCTGGGATCCAAACCTGCTCCTTTCCAGCCATCCATCACTATTAACCCACCACGCCAAACCTAAATATTCTTTGGTGATAGCTCATGGCCCTGGGGAGGAGGAGATTGGAAGTAAAAATGGAGAGAATGAGGCATTTCATTAATTATCCCATAGCAACTCTGTGGGAGGCTGGATATTTTCCTAAACTCCCAGGCTGTTTTGTGCACACATCCTCCCCCACATTTTTGTCTGCTTGGTCCATAATTTCCATCTCTCTGCTGAACTCTTGGTGCTGCCAGTGGCCGAGGTAAGATCTTGCAAATTCTCCCTGGCTGTTGAAATCCGGCTCATTCCTCTGAATTGCTCGGGCTGGGAGCAGTTATCCCGTGCCAAGATAGGCTTTAATGGAAGCTGTGACTTCACATATTTACATGTATAGATCAGACTCCAGCTGGGGGAGGATTCCCTCTCCTCTATCGGCTCAGCTGGGGCTGTGATCTCACCACGTTTTGCTTTCTCATGGACGACCTCCAAGTCAATCCCGGATTACTGTGGGAAGCTGTGCTGTAGGAATTGCCCTCCTCCATCCCAGCTCCCCAGCCAGTCCCTTCCTGTAAAGTTTGCACAGGGTCCCTATAAACCACCCTGCTCGTGGTGGGGGATTGGAGCCAAGTCCCTCAACACTGGTATCCCAGATCCCGTAACTTCTGCCCATAAAGCAGTTGCAGTTCTTTTTCTAAAACACCAACCTAAAGCTGCTAAACGAGTTCCTGATTTCCTATAAAAGCTGCTGCATTAGGAGCAAAGCTGGAGCAGCCAGAGCCCAAGGAGGTAATGCCAGATTTCCAGCACGCTTCACTAAAGCTCACCATAAATCCCTTTTTGAATAGCACCCCGAGGGATGGGGATGATCCAGGAGTCTGAAGAAGGAGTCCGAAGTTCTCCCTTCTCTGCCCTGTGTAATCCCTGAGCTGCTGTTGGATGTGAAGCTCTTCCTTCCCCTTCTCCTTGTGCACTTTATCAGGTATTTAAAACAGGAAAAGGATGTGATTGTTCAGCATTTTGTTTCTTTAGGCCGTTAATGTGATGTACAGGGTAGGCACTCTGCCCTGACCAGGTGAGACGCCACCTGCACTGTACCTGAAAGGGCTGACAGAGAAGGTGGAGAGAGGCTGTTTACAAGGGCCTGGAGGGACAGGACACAGGGAATGGCTTCCCACTGCCAGAGGGCAGGGATGGATGGGATATTGGGAAGGAATTGTTCCCTGCGAGGGTGGGGAGGCCCTGGCACAGGGTGCCCAGAGCAGCTGTGGCTGCCCCTGGATCCCTGGCAGTGCCCAAGGCCAGGCTGGACACTGGGGCTTGGAGCAGCCTGGGACAGTGGGAGGTGTCTCTGCCCATGGCAGGGGCTGGCACGAGATGAATCTCAGGTCCCTTCCAACCCAAACCAGTCCACGATTCTATGAAAACACCTCTGCTGTTCAGTCGATTTGCCAAAGGCTGGGAGTTGATATTTTCTCCACACTGGAGGTACTTTCTGTGTATCTGGAATAGCCTTGGCTTCCCCTGGCTGTAAAACACAATTTCCTTCCCTGCTCCTAATGCCACGCCTGGTGCCGGGCTCTGAGCTGCTCAGGACAGCTGCTGCATGTTCTGGGAGGCCACAGGCATTTGTTGGCATTCCCAGGGATTATCACTGAGGCAGACACAGGCTGGGGAAGAACCAAGGCCTGTTCAGACAGCCATGGCTTCTTTATTTGATACGAGCTTGATCTCCAGCCCAGAACCCTCTCTGAACCCACCAGAGGTGATAATGTCCCAGAGCTGAAGAAGTATTTGAAAACACGTATAGTTAAGTTGTCCCACCCTAGTAAAGTTCCTCTGCCACCCACAGGAGCAGGAACGAGCCCTGTCAGGGATGAAGGAGCTGCCACCTCCTCAGGAGGATTCCCTGGAAGAGCAGCAATGCAGAAAACAAGGCACAGTCTTGTGATTCACCCTCTGAGCTCCCCAGGGTCACCCAGGCCTCAATCACTGCAATGGCAAAGGCAGATTAATTGGAAAGCGTTTATTAATGATTTCAGAATAGGCTGACCCTTGGCTGTGTGCTCAGCCCTGGTGGGTTTTTCACAGCAGCCACTGAGCCAGGCCAACTCCAACGTGAGTGTCTTGGGGTGACTCCATCATGTATATCCCCTATCACCAAACAATTCATTTTGTGCCTTTTCTGTGCCTNGCATTCCACAGAGGTACTTCTCTGCTCCCAGAGTGGGAAATAGCACGGAGAAATGCACCAGCCCGAGGGGAAGGACATGCAAAGCACACAGACTCACACTGCCACTGCTCCTAAACCCTCACGTGTTGTTTGCCAGCACTAAACCTTGGAGCTTTCCTGAGGAGCCAGCTGGAGCTGCTCCATGCCTTAGCTCCTCTCAAAACCAGGCCTTTGGGCATTTGGGAAGTGGGAATCTGCTGCAAGAAGCAGGAGAACACCCTCTGTGCTTTTCCTGTGGGAGACTGCACTCCACAGGATTGGAGGATGACTGACTTTTGACACTGGGATAAACTAGGGCTGAGCATCGTGGATCAAGCTAAAGCTGCACGTGCAAGGGTATTTTTTTCCCACACTGAGGTTTGGATGCATCTTGTGGTGACCTGGAGATTTTCTGAGATCATGGAATCAGAGAACAGCCTGGGTTGGGAGGGACCTTAAAGATGATCCTGTTCCAACCCCCCTGCCATGGGCAGGGACACCTTCCACACTATGCCAGGTTGTTTCCCAGCCCCAGGAAATGCCAGCAGGTCTCTGTTTTCCCAGCTCCTGCTCTGGTTGATATAAATGGTTCTGCAGAAATGACACTGCAGCAGCCTCAGGTGTGTTTGCATCAGCTGCTCAGAAAAGCCTGTGCATTAAACGTGTATTAAATGCTTCTCCAGGCACTCTGAATGCTCCTTCTCTTCTGGGAAAGGCGTTAAAGCGTGAATAAACTTCCTCATGGACAAGAAGTTTGCATCTTCTTAACCACCTGTAACCAGCAGAGCCCACAATCCCTGCAAACAGCTGGGGTCAAACACTGCAGTCCTTCTGGCACTGCCGTGTCCCTGGGCTCTGAGCTCGGCTCCTCTCCCTCCCCCTGCTCCAAGCAGCCTCATTGCAAAGGAATAAATCAACACCAGGATCAGTCCTGGAGCAGGTCAGGGCAGAGGTGAGGGCAGGATCCCTTCTCATGCTTCACTGCTGGCAGAAGAATATTTAAGCCACATTGGCATTTTTGTGCTTTCTGTTCTTATCGCATTTTGAAAGGTCAAGGAGAGGTGAAGGTCTGTATTTTTTATAGGTCTGTTTTTTATTATTGTTGCTGTTTCATTTAGAACCTCCTTTAGAAACCCCTTTGGAAGGGGTTTCCGAGGTGAGCTTAGAAGCTGGTTCAAAGCAGTCCCCAAAATTGCTTCCGAGTTTAAAAGAAATATTATCATTTCCCGCTCCAAGTGATCGATGAAGAATAAGACAAAACCTTCCCTATCACACAACAATCTCTCTCAAACTCTGTTTCCTTGATGATGTTTTGTTTTACTGGTGACTCTCCCATTTCCATCTCCTGCACTTGGCACACTTTCCGTGCCTCCTCAGTGCCTCAGGGACTGTGTTATCACGATCAAGTGAGGAGGAAATTACAAAAATGGCATCCTGTAATATTTCAGGCAGGAATCAAATGCTGCTTTACCATGAAGTCATCACGGGTTTAGTCTATAAAATTCAGAGCACTTCAGGGGTTGGTTTCAGTTCCTGGACACCGCTTTTAGGCTGACAAATAGAAGTGATCTGATCCCACTTTGAAGAGAACTCCACGGTTTTGTGTCCCAGCTGTCAGAAATCCCCTCCAGAGGCTTGGGGTGTGTCTTTCACCCCAAGCAGTGACAGATGTCAGGATCTGGCTCCTCATTCCCTGTATCGCTGTGGCTCTGGGCCCAGCCATGTGCAGGGAGATGCTGACAGCAATCTTTGCCTGTGGATGATGCTGTGATGATTTTTTGCCTTTTCTTTTATACCCCTTTTATACCTTTTTATAACTTCTGTATTCTTTAGTGCTTTTTGCCTACATTCTTGGACTTGTTCGTCAAGCCAGGAGATCAAACATCTCACAATCTTTGTAGTGAGGGATCAGTGAGCCCCAGACCCCAAGGGCCTCTCCAGAACACATTTTGTAAACTAAGACAGAACCATCCAGGGGAAGGTTCCTCAGGGAGGGGGGCTCACTCGAGCCTCTCATTGGGGAATCTTTGATAGGTATGCTAATTAGTAACACCTATAATGAGATACCTGATCTATTGTGGGTGTGCATTGCAGTGCATTCCACCTGGACGTGGTGCACCTAAGGATCCTTAAAATAAATACCAAGGTAAAACCCCTTTTTCCCTTCTAACCATGTTTGCCTCTTGATTTTAAGATCAGGAAAAGGCATCATGGAAAGGTGTCCTTGGCATTTTAACTAAATCCTCTTGTTCATGGAACAGGGAAGTTCCCAGTTGCCACTTGGCTGAAGGGTGGGAAGCAGAGGTCTGTGACTGGATCTCCATTGCTGAAGGAAAGAGGCAGTGAGGACACCAAATAATTCCTGGGATCTCCAGCCAGACTGACCTGAGTACAGCGAGCAGGGGGCAGGGATCTCCCCTGGCACAAACACTGGGGCTCCTCTGAGGGGGCTCTGGGGACGTTTCTCTGGGATTTCCAGATGCTCCCAGGCTGATCTCAGACTGCCCTGCCCGAGCTGTGAGTTATGGAGAACTCCTGGGGCCAGCCAGTGCCCCTGGGCCGATGCTGAGGCAGAGGAAGGGTTTGTATCCGGGCTTTCCCAGACCCAGGGTAACCTTTCAGCTGCTGCGTTTAAGCCACACATTCAAAATTCCCCATCTGGGTGTGTCTAAATTCTTTATTTGCTATAAATAGGCAGCACTGGCTTCCTTTGGGCAGTCTGGCTGGACTGCTTCACTGAGGACAATTAATTCTGAGGGCAGCACATTTGCTGATATCCCTGACGGGTCTGTCAGTAGCCAGTGCTGGTACTTGGATCTGTTCCACGTCTGTCAGGAAACAGCTCCGAGTTCATTTCCCCCAGGCACAGAGCCAGACCTAAGGACAGACAGAGGTGCAGACACTCCAGGGACACCAGGGCAGAGTCCCACCAGCCCCACTCCCTCAGAGCCATCCCAAATTCAGTTATTTGCAGGGAAAAGGCTCATTCAGCACCCTGCCTTCCGTGCCAGCTGTCAGATGAGCTCCAGCCCTGCTGCCGAGCTTTACCTTGGAATGCAGATGGAGAAGGACAGCTGATGTGTTTAATTCTCTGCTGACTAACATGGAAGAACAGATTTTTAACAGAGGTTCAAGCCTAGGCCAGGCAGGCAGTCCCCAGCAGCTCCATCTGTAACGTTTGACGGGCAGCATCTGAATTCATCTGAAATCTGAATTCGAAACTACTGAGGGCCAAAGCAACAAATAAACCTGTCGAAAATCTTTACTCCTTCAGCAGCTGAAACTTGAAATTTGCAGCCTAGCAAATACATATGCCTGGAGCACTGGAGCCATGGCGTTTTCTCTTCTTGTTTCCAATCTCCCAGGGGTGAGTGAATGTGACCGGGGCTGTGAGAAGCCTGACTTTGTGTCTCTCCTCTGACTCCTGTCGGAGTCACCTGAGGAGGGTTCACCTTACAGCTCCTTCAGGTCCATCCCCCGTGTTCTGCAGTGCTTGGGCTTCATCTCTCCAGCTCTGGGCTAACTCCTTCCATAGCTAATCTAGACAGAAAAGTGGGGAGCAACTCAGTGAGCGTCAGTGCAGGGACTGCCCAGGGGATGAGATTTTCCTGCCCACCTTCTGCTCCGGGAATCCTGGGGCAGAGGAGGGCCCGTGGCACGCAGAGCCCCTGGGTGATGCCGTTTCCTCTGGCTCACACAGCCCTATGTGTGATAAGAGACAGGAGCACGGAGCCCTCCGGGCACAGGAGGGAATGTGGGAGCTGCTGGAGGGCTGCCAGGGCTGCTCCGAGCCTCTCACACCATAAACACAGCCAGGGTCTTGCTGCCACGAGTAATCCCAGCTCTCAGGCTGGGGTAGTTGGAGCAGCTCTGGTGAAAGTTGCCACACACTGGTTTCTTGTCCGGCAATCCACAGGGTGATTCCCTGCCTGTTATCAGCTGTTTCTTTTGGATCTCTTCAAATAGTGTCTTTAAATACGTTTTCCACCTGGGAAAGATTTTGTAGGGTGAGGGAAACGATGAAGATCTAAGGAAAATAAATTCTGTGGCTGCAGGAAGAGAAGAAGAGCAGCCTGGGCTGTAGGCTTTACTGACCATGCAATATATGGAATATATGCAATTATGCACCCCCAAGTGCTCATAAAGGCTGTATTAATATTTTCAAGGGTCTCCACCTCTACTTCCACGTTTGGTGATGTCACCAGCAGCTTGCAGTGGGTTAGAGGCAGAAAAAGAAGGGAAATGGCATTTTCTTCATCATCTTGGATGATGTAGGGAGCAGGAATGTGTAAAAGGGATTTTTGGCATGGTGTTTTCCTTGAATGTGTGATTGAGGCAACCTGAGGCACACTCCATGAGGTCCTTATCAGTCTCTCGAGGTTTAACAAGGCCCAGCTCAAGGTGCTGCACCTGGGTCAGGACATCCCCCGGGATCAATCCAGGCTGGGATGAGCAGCTGGAGCAGCCCTGGGAGAAGGACCTGGGGGTGCTGTGGGGGAGAGCTGGACCTGCCCCAGCCCTGAACCCCCTGCCCTGGGCTGAGCCCCGGCGTGGGCAGCAGCAAAGGGCGGATTCTGCCCCTCGCTCTCACTCACACACGCCCGGGCACAGGATTCCACCCCGGGAACAAACAGGATTCCGTGGTTCTTTGCTTCCCGCAAATCCTCGGCTTTGGGGAGAGGCGTGGAAGCAGAGAGCGATGTGAATTGAAAGCTTGCCACCTCCTGGACACTGCGGGTGCAGTGCCTGCCTCTGGGAAAGGGAAATCCAGCGGGTATGGAAGTGCCCGGGTAGGAACTTCACGGATAAAAAAGGAGCAAGAAGGATGGAGAAAGGACGGGAGTTGCAGAGTGCAGAACTCTGCCCCAGCCCCAGCGAGGCTGCGCTGCTCAATTTATCCCTTTACGTTCGTGTGTGGTGCTGAGCTTGTGAAAATCGTGGTACAGCACGTGCAAATAATGGCAGCATCCATCCATCCCTCCTTCCCTCCCTCCATCTTCTATTTTCTCAGCCCCACCTACACAGTGCTGGCACCCTGTGTCCTCCCACTGCAAAATTCCCAGCCGTGGATTTCATACCTGGGGGGAAAATGCACCTGGTAAACCCAGACTGAGGACCAGGGGTGCTATAAATTTTTTAGATTTTGTTATACATTTTTATTAAATCTGTGTTCATAGATTTTTAAAAAATAGGAACAGGAAAACAAAATCCCATGGTGATAATATTATTATTATTAATAATAATATGCTGTAACTATGGGGCTTCAACAAGGGACTTAACCATGAGCACTTGAGGCCTCCCAGGCTCGTGCGCTAGAGCAGGGTCCCTACTCCTCAGAGCTTTTCCTCTGGATTAGCCCATGGCATGAACAAATCATTCTCCTGACAGTGAATAATATTGCTGAGATTATGGGAACCTGCCTGGGTTTTTACCTGAAATTAAAGAAAAACAACACGCAAAGTAAAATATTTGTAATTTTCTTTAATTTATCTGGGTTTTTCAGATAAGTCCATCATTTGTGATGGGTGTCTGAACAGCCCTTTGTGCAGACTGAGCGCAGCTTTGCTGGTCTGGCTGCATGACAACAGCTCTCAAAGTCCCCAAAATCAGTCCAGGCCCTCAGTCCTGCTCTGTGAAATCGGAATTTCACCCCACTCACCAGTAACTCCACTCTCAGCACAGGAGCCAGGCCTGCAGTGAGCAGACTGTGCTCCTGTAGCTCAGTCAGGTATCAGTGACACCCCGTGGACATGCACTGGATGCTCACAGGCTGGGGAGCAGTGACGGGGCCACCACAGGGACACTGCCCTCAGACACACCTCGAGAAGCCCCAGGCTCAGTTTAAAGGTCAGTGGGTGACTGGACAGGAAATCTCTGCTCTTCTTCCTGACAGGAGCGATAAACACGGGGTTTATTCCAAAACAAGGTCAGTAACACACGCTTGCAGGCTTCAAAAAACCTTCAAATCCTACAGAAGACAACAACGGAAATGGAAAGCAGCCGACAAGCCAAGGAGGTTGTTCATTTTTGCCAACAAACACCGCTTTTACTTTCTTGCTGCAGCTGGAATCTGCATCCAGCATCTCCCCAAATATTGGTACCCAGACATTAATTTAAAAAACATGTACAGGAATCATACAGGACACAACCTCATCCCTAACGCAATATGATTTAATTCCTCTGAACATTACAAGTCATTTATTTTCTGGCCCTTTTAAGCCTGACTTGCCTGAAACTCAGATCAGGCATCTCAGATTAATTCAGTTTGCCCTCCCCACCTGGGGCAGTGGCAGAAATTGCCCTCAGATCCGGGGATGGTACATCTGTCCTCAAGAGCAGAAGGTCATTTCATCCCTCTCCTGCTGCTTTGCTCTTGACTTTGCACATGGAAAAGCCACGTTTTGGTGCATGCAGGGAAAACAAACAGCAGCTACAAATTAGCCTTCGAGAAATCGAAGGCAGCTTTTACACAAACAGACCTATTCTGGGTCCCCAGGGATGTGCAACCCTGCATCACCTCTGGGATTCAGAGAAAGCTTCCATCTCCTGAGCCTTTTTGAGGCCTTTAAGTGCTGCCTGAACCTGCTGCAGCTGTCGTCGGTGTCAGCAAGCTGGGACATTGCAGGAACTGCCACCATCCCTCCCCAGGGGGATCAGGGCTTCCCCTCCCTCCCAGCACAGCTCAGCAGCAGGCAGAGGCAAAGATGGTGATTGCACCAGGCATGCAAATGAGGGAACTCAATTAATCTGGGCTGGCATCATCCTGATTACAGCAGTGCCATCGACCTCTTTGCCTTCCAGAAGCACAGAAAGCCTGAGGGCACAGCGGGCAGAGCCCAGAGAGCTGTGGGGAGAGGGAACCCCGAGGGCAATGTGAAGGTGTGAGGGGACTCCAAAAATTGAGCCCCAGGCCAGGTGGTGATCTGAGCATCCCCTCCTGGCTGGGGATTCCCAGTAACTCCCGGCATCATCCCTGCCTGTGGCACAGGGACTGGAACTGGGATCTTTGGAGGTCCTTTCCACCCTGCACGGCTCTGAGAGCAGCTGCACTAAAGGTTTGTGTGAGCTGGTTACAACCCATCGAAGGCTCACAGGCACCCTGAATCAGGGAGAAGAATGCAGCTGCTGCTCTGGACACTGCTACTTCAGGTCCAGGCTGTTTTTCCCTTTTGAAGTGGCCAGGAATTGAATATCTGTCTCCCAGTGCTGTTCTCAGTGATCACCAAATTGTTGTCTGCTGTCAGCACAGGCAGCTCCTGTTATCACTCACCTTTTAGCAGGGCATGGGAAGCAAGATGCAATCAATCCTAGGCAAAAGACTGGCAGCTTTTGGGTTTTCTGCCACAAAATGAGCTTCAGTCTCAGGAAACAACCCATGCAAATGCAGCAGTGTGACCACCTGGAGCTACATCAGCCCTTTGACTCATTTTCAGTGTCTGCAGCAGCATCAAGGTGTCCCTTTGGCTTGTCAGGCCACCACAACACAAACCTGAAGCCAACCTCACACCTCTCAGACTCAGGGCCACTCTAAACCTGCTGGCACTGCTGCTGAAGCCCCATGGCACAGGTGACCCCACAGCAAAAGCCCCACCTTGCCCTGCAATTTTGTGGAGATGTCTGCAGCAAAACCCCAGGAGAGAGCTGGGAATCTGTACCAGACGATGGCACAGCAACCTCACCGTCTGCTGGTGTTCCCTAATTAGTTAATCACCTGAAAGGGCAGCACCTGGGTCCCAGTACAGCTGGGAGAGCCTGACTGGACACTCTGGCCCAGGTGATGTCCAGCTGGCTCAGGCCTTTCACTGAGCTCAACACAACTGAAGATTTGTTGGAATTTTCCACTTGCTGCAGAGGAGGCTTCAGTCTAAACCCTTGCAGTTCCTTTTCATGCCTCTCTTCAGAAGACACCCTGAAATTACCAACATTAACCTTGTTAGAAATACCTTGTCCCACCAATGCCAGCTGCTGAATTTTGTGACTTGCAGCTAAAGCTCTGCACCTGGAACGAATCCCTTCCTTGTTCCCAGGATAAGAAAGTAATCTCCAAAGCCCTTTGAATAAGCCCGTGCTGTGTAGGTTTCAGGCTCACACGAGAGCCCTTGCAGATGTACTCTGTACAAAACTGCAGAGCCAGGTTGTTGCCTGAAATAAAATGTGCTTTTGCAGCAGAAATAACATATTTACACTGGATAATTCTTGCACATTTATCTTTTATCTTTGACATCCCCTCCATAAAGCTCTCTCCAAAATCCCACTACCAAGCACAGTTGCTTAATTACATCCATTTTTCTCACGGCATCTGCCTTTCGTTTAAAATTCCACAGGTAGACCTTGGCTCCTCCTTTTACACTTTGCCTCTCCCCTTAGCCAGGGCAACCAGACACAAACCTGGCCTCAGCCACAGAGCCCTGGAGTTTGGGTTCCTCTGGTGACACCACTCCATTTTGGGGCAAAAGATTCGTAGAATAGCTTTAGTTGGAAAGGACTTTAAAGCTCATCTCATTCCCCCCCTGCCATGGGAGGGGCCCCTTCCACCTTCCTGTCCCAGGTTGCTCCCAGCCCCGTCCAGCCTGGCCTGGGGCACTTTCAGGGATCCAGGGGCAGCCACAGCTGCTCTGGGCACCCTGTGCCAGGGCCTGCCCACCCTCCCAAGGAACAATTCCTTCCCAAAATCCCATCTAACCCTGCCTTCTGGCAGTGGGAAGCCATTCCCTTTGTCCTGGCACTCCAGGCCCTTATAAATTGTCCCTCTCCATCTTTCCTATTAGCTCCCTCAGGTACTGGAAGGGATCCTGTATTATCCCACATTTTAGAAGCAACACAAATACCTTCCATGGCCATTTTTTTTTTTTTAAAGATACAGCTTTTCCTCTTGTGCCTTCTCCTCAGGCCACCAGCCTGGGATCACACCTGGTCCTTAACCCTGAAACAGGGAAGAGAAGCACCCACCATTACAGGAAATGCCTTCTCCATCCCTTTCTCACTCTTGCCATCAAACCCTGACCTTGGCTACGCTGACTCCCACACCTCATAAGTTCCTTACCGCCAGAAGGAGGGGATTTTCTCCTTTAAGGAGCAGGTGTAGGAGATGTCGGGCTAGGACAGTTCAGCTGAGCCCAGTTCGGCTGTAATGGTGGGCGTGGGGCTGTGATGGGTCCCACCTGTGAGGCTGAAGGGGCTGAAAAACCCGGCGGGGTGAATCCCCTGCTCAGTCCGTCCTTCGCCGCTAGAAAGGGTGGTTTTTCGGGATGAGGCTGGAGGGGAGCAGCGCCAGGACCCGCGGTAGATTTAGGATCGGATTGGGATCCGTCAGACCCACTAGATGGCGGCAGCTCCTTAAATTTGTGCGTTTGGCGTGGAAAAAGCGGAGGCTGAGGCTTCCCCCGGGGAAGCTGTGGCAGGAGCTGAGCGCTGCGGCTCCCGGGGGTTCCTGCATCCCGAGGCTGCTCCCTGGGGCAGCCCCTGCCCGGGGTGTCCGTGCGGCTAAAAACGACTCCTTGAGGGGTTTTTCTATGAGCTGGACACCTGAAATATGTGATTTCTCAAACAAACGCTGCAGAGCTGCCTCTGAGCGCTCTGAGTATTTCCCGCTCCTCCAGACTGAGCTTTACCGGGGGGTCTGGGCAGTGTGTGCTCCCCGCGGTGCCGCTGTGCAGGGGCTGGGCTCAAAGCCCTTGAAAAAGGAGCAAAAGGTGTGTAAATATTGTGTGTATGCGTGGTTTCTACCTGGAAAGGCCAGGGGGCTGCAGAGCTGGAGCAGCCCTGGGTTCTCAGCTCGCTGCCAAAATGTTCCAGCAGCCCCGGCTGCTGCTCTGTGATTTCTGCTGTGGTCGAGATTAATCTTTGGGCTATCAGTGCCAGCCCTAGCTTGAGTGGGGAGTAAATTTGAGTACTAATTCCAGATGTGTGGTAGTGTAGTTGAATCCCACCTGTTTAGGGCAAGGAATGTTGTTCCATCCCAAACCTACCTAGGCTGGGTGGTTCCTGTCACTCTCCTTTAGAACCCTTTCCTGGGAGGGCCTGTTAGCTGCTAATTCAACCAAGAGAATTCGGGGCTTTCAGTACTGAAAAGGGCTTCAGGAGAGCTGGAGAGGTTTTTGACAAGGACATGGAATGATGGGACAAGGGGGAATGACTTCACACTCATAGACGGCAGGGTTAGATTGGATATTAGGAGGAAATCCTTGCCCTGGCACAGGGTGCCCAGAGCAGCTGTGGCTGCCCCTGGATCCCTGGCAGTGTCCAAGGCCAGGCTGGACAGGGCTTGGAGCCACCTGGGATAGTGAGAGGTGCTCCTGCCCATGGCAGGGGTGGCACTGGATGAGATTTAAGGCTCCTTCCAAACTCTTCTATGATTGATGAGTTCTTTTGAAGCATCCAGGGGTAGGAGAGGGAATTTTGTGGCCATCTGTGGCCACTTTAAAATCTTCTGCTGTGTAACAGGCTACTCTAAGGTTAACTTTGTCCTGGTTATGCTGCTTGGTAAATGGGAGCACTTGTACATGCAAATTTCTCAGTCTTGCCTCCCACCCTTCCCTGGAGTGGCTCTTTGTCCTGAGGCTGCTCCAGGGCAGAGCAGCTCCACGTGTGCCTCGTGCTGTGTGAACCCTGGCCACGTTCACTGCGTGAAATCCGTGCTGGCTAAACCCTTCCCTCTGCAGAGGTAGCAGAATTGTCGTGTTCTGCTATTTATAGACAGGGATAAATGACTTGATGAAGGTCAGGTGAGAAAGTTGTGGCAAAGCTGGGAGGAAAACCAGCACTTGGTTCGTGGGCAAGCAGAGGGAGGACAGTTGTGTTGGCTCAGACATCTTAATTCCCTTCTCGCAGCTGTTGCCTTTAGAGTTCTCTCTTTTCCTGGCTGGTTTGCAGCTCAGGTGTTCTTGTTTGCTGTGGCAGCTGTGATACATTTCGGGGCAGGGAGCGTTCCTGAGCACTCGCCTGCTGTGCTGCTCCGCTCAGGTGCAATGCTGGGAAAGAGAGCAGCATCTTTCATTTCTGATTGGTTCCAGGTTTGCTGGGAAACCTTCAGGAACTGGGCAGATTCCTCATGCCTGCTGTTTCAGACTCATCCGTGTAGCTTTACAGCAGAGTGTGAAATCAGCTGGCATCTCCAGGGGTTGTAGTGGGTGACAGGCACATGGTTGCTGCTGCTGCCATTCCTAAAGGATGGAATGTGCTTCACCGCAGCTCCATTACGTGGAAACTGCTTTTGCTGCGATGTTTTCCTGGTGTTAAAGGTGGCAGCTTGCGTTCTACTGAGTCCACAGATGTGACAACACAACTTGGAAGTCGCTTCCAAGGTGTGCAATCGCAGCTCGCCAGAGGGAATCTCATCTGTGCTGCTCATCCCACTCCTGAAGTGCTCACCCAGCCGTGCTGGTGGGGCTTGTTCATCCAGGTTCTGCTTTTCATGGAGCAGCCCCGTGGAATTGGGGACAGCTGTTCCTCAGAGTTCGTTTGTGCTCAGCCTCCTTTCCATCCATCCTGTGGTGCAGTTTAATTGGGATGTGGATTTTAACCTTTTTCTGAAATGCCATTTCCTTCCTGCTTTCCTGCTATTGCTCTCAGAAATGCTGCTGTCTGCTGGCTGCAGTTACAGAGAGCCAGCTCCTTTCTGGAAGGCAAAAGGGAGCTTGTTAACAGCTACCTTTGTGCTTAATTAATGATCCAGCGTGGTGGGGGAACTGCTCCCTCCTGCCCAGAGCAGCTCTGTCACTGTCCCCAAATCTGTGCTTCCTGCCAGTGTTAAAGTGGTGACTGTGCCTGATACCGACATAAATGGGACAAATATTGGTGGCTTACATGGCGCTCCTGATTCCCCTCATGTGTCTGCTCTGTGAAATGTTTGGAGGGCTGAGCGAAGGGAGGGAATATAGGATAGTGGATTTGAGGCCTTTTTTAAATTCCATTTGCTGAAGCCGAGTGACTGGAATTAAGTGTGACCTGTCTGAAAGCCAGCCTTGTTTCCAAATAGTGCATGGGGAGCCGAGATCAGAAGACACATTACAAACATTGCAGTAGCATAACTTGAGGCAAGTGCAATCATTTACTTGACTAATGAATCCCCTGGGCTGCTAGCAAGAGAGCAAATCTCTCATTCATCTTCTTAATTTAATAAGCAGAGGGGTTGGCCTTAAGGGTAAATGAAATGAGTAGTGATCCCATGAATGTTTCAGCAAATTGATGTACAATAAGATAAGGGAGATCCAGCAAATGGCTCGCTTTGTTCTGAGAGACTGTCAGTGGGCTTTAGGGGAAAGGGAGAGAAGCTGCAGCTGATGGCTCCGCGTAGCTCTCAGCGCATTTCCCTCACAATCTCTCCGATCTGTGCGGGCTGGAACGCGGGAGTTTTGTTAGGATATCACCAAGTGAGCTTAGTTCTGCAGTCAGGGCTGTTGTGCTTGGTGCTGTGTCTAAGGCATCCGTCAGAGAGCTTGAGGAAAGCTGAAAGCTGCATTCCCGACAAGCCCGTGGGTACCTACAGCGAGTTGGTGCACCTTGGAAAGGTTCATGGGGGAGCTGGAGGATGCCTGTGCTTGTGGGAGCTAATGAGGCTCATTCCTGTCTTTCATGCTCCTAATTACTCCGGAGAACAAACCCGCGGTGTGAAACAATGAGATGCTTTAATGGCCAGAACGGGGACTGCTGGTTCTGCCACCGCAGCAGTTACTGAGGGATCACCCGAGTGTGTTGTGCATCAGGGAAACTGAGGCAGAGATTAAATCATAACACTGCTGTAGATAATAAAACCAGCATAAGGAAGCTTCTGACACAGGCAATAAACTTGGTAATATTTTACACAAAACCCCCAGAAGGGAATGCTGCTTAAACTCCTATTAAACCATGAACCATATAAAGTGACTTTTGGGAGGCTGACTGAAGTACAAAGAAGTTGAAAATGGGAATGCTTGTTCTTGGCTTTTGTTCCAGAGTGGATTTTGGGATTAGATGGTCCATTACTATTGAATGCACTTTGATAAGTACAATTTTCCAGGCCCTTTATGACGAACACACAATGGGGAGCCTCAAACTGAGTTATCAAAAAATGAGTGGCGCTTGGAATGCCATGAATCTCAGAGTTCTTGGGTTCAAACTGGGAGGTCAGGGGTTCTGTAACTGAAGGTAACAGCTATAATGAAGATCATGTATTGCATTTGAATCTGAAATAATTACATTTGTCAACTCTGCCTAATTTGATGGGATGGAGGCAAAAGAATATGGATTTATGTCTTGAATCCTCATGTATATGCATTAGTGTGGATCTGTTATAAGAATGTTTATAGCAGAGTGCTGTTGGATTCTGGCCAGTATTTGCAGGGCTGCTCTCCTGGAGCTTGGTGACTTTAATAATAATGTGTAGAAAATTGCTCTTTTAATTGAGGTAAATAGTTGTCACGTTGGCATAATGTGAGCTGTATGGTTCTATTTTGGGGTTCAAATTGCAGTTCTGAACACACTGAGGATTAAAAACCTCGGAACACCTCAGTTTTCTGAGCATTTCTGATAGCACAAAGCAGAATTGCTCAGAAGCACCACGCTGGTGGCTGGGTTTGCTGTGAACACACACAGATCCTTGTCACTTGGAAGCCAAGCCAAGAGCCAGCTCTCATGCCCTGAGTTCAGTGTTGTGACAATGAAAACCTGACTGAATCGGGCTGTTAACGCCTTGTGCCCTTTGCAGTCTCACAGCTGTGTGAGATGGATGTTGTAGGAAGCATTTTTAGTCACAGGAGAGAAAACAATAACCAGGTGTTTGGGTTCCAGTGGGCTGGGGCAGGGAGGGAGCTTCCGAAGGGGAGCAGCCTCATTTCCACTGCTGTTAAATAAGAGGCTCGACATTAAATGGTCTCAGCTGTCAAACCTGTCGGGGAGCTGAAAGGTTTAGGCAGATATGGTGTGGTCAGAGCTTCTGCTGGTTCATGGAGCAGATGGAACCAGGGGATGAAACAACCCCTTCCAGGTGTGTGGTGCTTCCTGACCTGCGAGGTGACCTTGAGCTGGGCAGTGAAGGCCGGTCCCATCCCCAAATCACATTTCAGGTATGAGCACTGCTGGCACAGGAAGAGGAAGGAGAAGTGTCCTGGTCCTGTGGGCAGGTGCAGAGGAGGTGGATCCATGCTCCTGTCAGCGAGGAGTCCCTGTGGCCTGGAGCACTCCCAAAATCCCTTGGCTGCTCACTCCTGTCCCAGTTTAGCTGTTGCATCTTCATCCCTTCTGGAGACAGGGAGAGTTTTGTCACAGGAACAAATTGGGGTGAGGAAGGGACACAGAGCGGCTGAGCCTGAAGGACACATTGCTGCAGGCAGAGAGTAGGTGTGTAGCTCTGTTCTTGCTCCTGGTTGTAAAAGCTCCCCTTCCCCTTCCTTGAAAGCTCATCAGGTGCACAGGGATGTGAATTTTAACCTTTTGGGGTTTTCTGTTTGTTGAACAAACAAAATTGTCCCTCTTGGGATGGACATACTGGTCCTGGGTGTCCCTGGACAAGGGATTTCATTCCTTGACCCCTTGGTTTTTCTCTTGGTGGGTATTTCACAGCTGCTTGTTGCTGCTGCTTCAGCCGGGCCAACCTTTGATGCCTGAGCCTGTTTTCACGTGAGGATGATTTTCGTGCTATAGAATGATGAATTTTTTTGGCTGTACTGGCAGCTGCCACTTCTTTCCAAAGAGTGCAGCATTTATTTAGCTGTGCTAGGTGTGGGGAGAACAGACAGGGGGAACGTGGAGCTGAGTCAGCCCTGCAGAGCAGTGCTGAGATAATGCCACAGTCCCTGTGTGAACCTGCTGAGAGAGGCTCGGCTGAGACACGGAGCTGCCAGTTCAGTTTGGTGTGCACAGCTCAGTCCAGACTGGGAATTTGTTATCAAACCGGTGCCAGGCTGACAAGACACCAAACCCTTCTGGCTGACAGACCCTGGGTGTTGGTCCCCACGTGTCCCATGTCCCAAGCACCTCTCGCTGTGCTGCCCCTCTGCATCGGGAAGGATCTGGATTGGTGCTCTGCGAGCTCCAGAGAAGCTCGCCTTGAGATGGAAGAGCTGACTGATAGGCACATGCAAGTGCTGTAACACCAGCCAGGCCTCAGTTTGCACATTCTGGTGTCTCTGAGAGTGGCCAGTGCCAGATGTGTCTGAGAGAGGTGCCAGGAACTCCTCAGTGTGCTCTTTTAAAATGTCAAGCTCTTCTGTCTTGATGAGATCTTTCATGTCTTCAGCTGAGCCCTCATAATCAAAATGGTAGTTGTGTGCCTCCTTCCAGAGCTTGCTGGGTTTCCAGCTGGCCAGAAGTCCCAGCCTCTCCTGCACTCCTGCCCCAGGAGGTTTAGCATTAATGCATTTATCTGTGTGTACAAGGAGAAGGGAACATTTCTGTTTTTACAGATGGCGTGGGTTCAGGGAATCCAGTCAGCTGGTGTGGGTCTGGAAACCATTCTGCCCTTATTAACACCCTCCAATGATATAAACAGAGAATCCCCTAAGCAAGGAACAGTCTAAATAAAACTCCAGGCCAAACCAGAACATCTAAGGTGTGCCAGATCTTGCCTCGGGGAAAGAGAGAGGATGGGAAGTGCCAGGAAAGGGAAGATCTTAATTTCTAAGAGAACAGTCCCATGATTGAGGGAATTTTGTATTCTTGCCTCTTCCAGAAGGGGAGAGAGGAGAGCTGAGGAAGGGATATCCTGGGGAAAGGGCTTTTCTCTGCCACTGCCTTGTCTCTTCTCTTGGAAAGGACTGGTGAGATCTAAGCCAGGGATTGTCTTAAGACAGAGGTTGGAGGCCAAAAGCCTTTGTAGATCTGAGCCTGTATTTTCTGTCTGCCTCAGTTTCCTGTCTGTAGTGAAGGAAAAGCAACTAAAAATACCCAGCAGCAGAGCAGTGCCTGTGCCTGTGCCTGTGGTGGGGGCCCTGCTGAGGCCTCGCTGTGGGGGATGCCCTTCCTGGGGGCTGCAGGTAGGTCCCAGCAGGGCTTGGGGATGCACCACTGGCCCCTGGGGAGGCTGCTCCAGCTCAGGATGGACATCTCTGCTGTGTCCCCTCACCTTGCATCTGTCCTGGGCACCCGACTGTGGGGCAGGGTGACATTGAAGGAGGTGTTTAAGAGGCTGTTCCTGTGTCCCCCCGGGACAATTCTTCCAGGGCTGACGTCTCTGGTCGAGCCAGACATGGTGAAGAGGTCGGAAAAATGTCTTGTGGTGCAACTTTGAGAGCTGAATTGAAAAAAAAAAACAAACAAAACCAACCAAACAAAACAAAACCTTCCTCCTCCTTTTCTTCCCCTCTTATCTCTTTCTGCTTTCCTTTTATCTTTCCTCCCTTTTTGTCTGTGTCTGTTCTTTCCCTGTAATTCCTAATGTAAGTAAGGAAGAATTTAATATGCTGAGACAGGAGAGAAGTTGCTCCATGCGTTGCAGATGCACAACATGTCTTCATTAACTCCCCATGACATTCAAAATAGCTCGAGATAAAGACAAACTAAATCTGGGAAGACAAATATAAATACTGTTCCCCCCCTCCCTCTCGCCCTCCGCGGCGCTCCCCCCCAGGGCACGCATTCAATTACCGGAGATGAATGGAGCAAAGCAGAGCAGCCTCGGGGATGCTGCGCCTGGCGCTGCCTGCTCCTGCCATCAGATGGCCCCACACTTCACGGAATGTGCTCCCGGCCCCGGGTCCGGCCTGGGAGATGCTCCGTGGTGGGGTCTGCAATCCCTCCTTAGAGCTCTGGCAGCCTGCAGATACTCAGGAAAGGCTGGCAAAGCCCAGAGCAGGAGCGCTGCATCTCCCGCGTCTGTGCTGGCTCTTCTTGTCCTCCGAAGGTGTGTGGAAGGGAGGATCTTGGTGTTTAAGGCGCCAGATGTGGGGGGAGTGAGGAGTTGAGCTTGCTCTCCGTCATATAATCAGAATATCCTGAATTGGGGGTGATCCACCAGGATCATCCAGAGCAGCTCCTGGCCCTGCCCAGACCCCTCAACAACCCCACCCTGGGCATCCCTGGCAGCGCTGTCCAAACGCTCCTGGAGCTCTGGCAGCCTCGGGGCCGTGCCCATTCCCTGGGGAGCCTGGGCAGTGCCCAGCACCCTCTTCCAGCCACCTTTTCCCTGCTGTGGAGCTGGGAGCCGGTGATGGAGCTTCTCCCCTGGAGCAGGGACACGCGCTGGCAGCAGTGGGGAGCAGCAGAGCTCACTGGAAGAGGCTGTGCCTGTAGCTGCTTCTCTCCAGCAAATCTGGATCCTATATGGGGATTATAGAGCTCGGGGTGGATATATATATATAGAGAGAGCTCTATAATAATAGTTTTGCTGAGTGCAGGCTGGAGGAGTTGCTCTGGGTGCCCTGCTCCACCCTGGCTGGTCTCCCCAGCACGCAGAGGTTTGAGTCTCAGAGCTGGGCTGTTGTGTAAGGAGAGGGACAGGGTTAGGGTTGTGGCTGCCCCATCCCTGGAAGTTCAAGGCCAGGTTGGATGGAGCTTGGAGCAACCTGGTCTGGTAGAAGGTGTCCCTGCCCGTGGCAGGGGGAGGAATGAGATGAGCTTTAAGGTCCCTTCCCACCCAGACCAGCCTGGGGTGCCATAGGAGCTGGTGCACAAAGGCAGTGCAGGTGCAGAGGGTCTCACTGGGGATTCTGTTTGGCACAGGATCTCATCCTGTGAAGTGACTGTTGGCACTTCATGGCTCCTGTACACCAGTGGTGGATGTGTCTGTACAGAGCTTTATAACGCCTGGATTAAAGCTCAAGGTGGTTTTGGGGGAGAAGTTCCTCTGCCCTGCTGTTTGCAGCTGTGTCCCCAGAACCTCTGCACGTTCTGACTCAGAGGTGCACTAAGAGCTGCTTGTTCCCGAATCCTTTCCTGCACTCACCAGACTCCAACTCCATTCAAGCTTTACTTGTGGAAGAGTCTCTGTGATCTCTCAGAGCTTTGCTGTTGCTGCAGTGCTGCAGGAGTTGGGGTTGAGCTCAGATTGCTGCGAGCTGGGATGAGCAGCTTCCCAAGGAAGGACTTGCCATCCCTTCCCATTAAAGTCTTTTCAGTACCCTGCCTCTCTGTGCACAGCAGATGATTATCTTGCAAAAGCATTCTGTTATTTTTTTCCCCCTGTGTAGTTCAAATTATCCTTTCCTAAGTGCATTACCTGGCATTTGTCTGCACTGAACTTCATCTGACTTCATGCTGTCCATCCACCTAGCTTTGTTAAATGTAATTGAAATTGAGTTTGGGCTGGGGGAGGCCTGGGGTTGATGTAGCAGAAAAGCAGTGGCCTGTGCTTCCAGGACTAAAGGAATACTGCGAGCTATTGCAGTTGTTGAGTCCTGTTAAACCCAGTTGTGTTCCTGTTACGGTGAATTAAGCGAACATCAGAAAGGAAAAGGCAGGGCAGAACCTTGTCTGTGCTATGCCAGGCTTAAAAAAACCAGAACAACCCGACAGCCTTCCTTGTGTGGATTCGTGTTTTGTGTGAGGTCAGAATCCATCCCTTGGAAATTGTCTGGAAAGGACAACTTTCTCTAGCCAGGAGCAGGCTGAGAGTGCAAAGTGGGGATTGTTCTCTCCTGTCAGAGGACACAACCCCCGAGGGTTCAGTGCAGCCTGAGCAGGGGTCTGGACACAGTTTTCTCATTAAGAGCAGTGTCTGCTTCCGAGGACTTGAGCAAGTTCATCTACACAGACGAGCTGGTTACAATTTGCTCTGGTTGATTCAGTGTTTCATTTACTCCAAGTAACGGGCTGCTCGTAAGTTAACTCCTATTAGGAGTAGTGGGGGTAAAAACCACAAACTACTGTGAAAATGAAGCTGCCCCTCGTGGACAGAATGACACAGCCCAGTCCAGTGCAGAAGTGAGGGACTGCATTCAGGAACCCAGGCGGTTCCTGTCCAGCCCTTGCTATTAAAGGCTTCTGTGGTGTAAGGTGACCTGATGTTGAGAAGATTCCCTTTCCAGATTCCCTTTGGTGAAGTGAACTCAACAGTGTGGCTTGCAAATAGGGTGGATGAAATTATGTGTACAAGTTTTGTTTTGGGTTTTTTTGGCAAGGATTCCATCAGAAACAAATGCAGAGTTCAAATTCTCCCCACTGCAGGTATTTCAAAGGCTGCTCCTCTGATCCCATGCTTCTCCTTATAGGAAGAGCAGCCATAAATCACCTGCTCAAATACTGTGATTGGCTTGCTGCTGGAATTTGGGCAGTGGGATGTTCAACCCCCTTGAAACTCCTTTAATCTGGATTTTTTTAAGCCTTGCAACCCCACTGTGAGGAGGAGGCTGTGCCATCGGGCTGTGTTTGCAGAGTGGGCACCAGAACTGTGGCCAGGTTCTGGTTTGACCAGGGATCCAGAGGTGAAACAGAGAAATGGTGGGGGATGTTTTGCAGCAGTGACCGGCCACATCTCCCTGCTGTTCCCTGTCCTGTACCTTTCCTTGTGTTGGTGCTTTGAGGATCTGCCCATCTCTCTCCTCCTTGTGGTCCTTTTAATGATTTATTATGGCCTTAGTGGGGTTTTTCCCCTCCTTCAGCGCCTGTGACTCTCAAAATGAGCAGCTCCAGCATCCCCGTACAGAACCAGCATCTTCAGGTAATGTTTAGTGGCAATTAAATGAGATCCTCCTCCCCCACCCTGCCCTTTTGTCAAACGAATCTAAAAAGGCTTTTATGGGGGTGAGATGCAGGGGGGAAATTAAAAGGGTTCATAAAAGTGGATTTTAAGAAAAGCCTAATGAAGGAAATGAACCTCCTGAGAGATCAAAGCTGAACCTGCTGTGCCAGTGCAGAGAGTTTCAGCTTTTTCTCATGTTTCCACTGGCATGAAAGCAACATGCACAAACATTTCTTCCAACAGGTTTAACTTTTAAAGTCCTGTGGGTTTGGCATTGATGGCCTATTTCTGCTTTGTCCAGTGCTGGGGCTCAGTGGTTTCGTTAGACATTTGTTTGTGTGATGCCTCTTCACTTCTGGAGGAGACCTGGGCATCCCCATGATCCAGCAGATCCAGCAGGACTGGGATGGCCCCTTCTTCTCTGAGAGCCAGTTCAGCTCTGCTTGGCTTCGTGGATTGTTCCTGCCCCTTGCTACGATGAGGGAAATTGTGGAATCTTTTAGGTTGAAAAGCCCTAAATGCTGTTCCAGGTAGGAGATGTAAAGGCAATACCCCTCTGTTCCCCTGCTCTGCCTCATGAGGGGGATGGTGTTTGAATGGGGAACTGGCCAATCACCTGCTCCCAGCAAGTTATGGAAATGCTACAAAGTCTTAAAATTCCATTTTCCGTAAATTAAAAAAAAATAGGGGGCTCTCCATAGGCTCTGAGGGGGATGGAAATGTTGACTGAGTTACATGTAGGGGAAGTTCCATTAATCGTGGAAAGCAAAACTGAAGGCTCTTAATATTAACCAATTTTTGTAGGCCAGACTCCCCATACCCGTAATTTTTCCATTACACATGTAATCTCCTCTCTGGAAAAGGCAAGGTTTGTTTAGCATCAGGTTTTTTTGGGGGTTGTTGTGGATTAAAGCCTGGATGGTTCAAATTTGTCAGGGGCTGGCTCTGGTCTCCTCTCCTCATCTCGTCACTTGTCGCCCTTGCACAGGTCCCAGGGCTCTTACTTTTAAAGTGTTTCCATGTGTTTGAGAGGAGAATGGGAACGGGGCTGCACGGAGAGCCCTGAGCCCTCGCAGCTTCCCCGAGTGCTAATGAGGAACACATTGGCTGTAAGTGGCTGAGTGGAGCAGTTTAGCAGGAACAACAACTTGCACGCAGCCTTATTTATTGCAGGCCTGCTTCTCCGAGAGAGGGAATGTCAACGTGGATTTGGACTTTCACCTAATCTTCCCTGAAAGTACCCGGAGATATTAAGTGACCACCTACTTGGCTGCTGGACTTGGGTTTAAAAGCAGATCCTGCTTCTACCAAAGCAAATTGCTCCCAGGCCGGGTGGTGGCTGTAGGTCACGGCTGTAGGGCCTGGGCTTGGTGTAAAGCCTTTGGACCTGAGCCTTTTGTGTGGAAATGGAGGTGATTTTGCCATGGTGGGAGTGCTGCTGGTGTTGGATTGATGGCAGGGTGGGAGGAATCCTGTCACTGGGAGGTGATCCTAAAGCTGCTCCAAGAGAGCTGGCCCAGAGTATGGTCTTCCCATAACCTAGTCCAGGAGGAAACAGAGCTTTCCTCATGTCTGCATGTCAGGAAACAACGCTTCTGGCTTCCACAGGAGCCTGTCTGAGCAGGGAGGCGGGGAAGGAAACAATTGGGACCGAAGTCCAAATTCAGTGATGTGCGCCCAGACTCGGGGAACATCATGGACTCGTACACACCCACGGGCAGAGCTTGATTTGTTGCCTTGTAGCAGGAGCAACGCTGCCTGAATGGCCAAAAGGGAGGGTTTGTTCATGGCCCAGCACATGCTGCATTGCTCAGGCTCTGCCATGGCTTCACCCCAGCTGGCAGCTCAGCCCTGCTCAGTCGCTCAGGCTCCCTCCGTGGGACAGGGGAGAGCGCCAGAGGAGTGGAAATGAGAACTCGTGGGTTGAGCTAGAGATTGTTTGATAGGTGAAGCAAAAGCTGCGCAGGCAAGCAAAGCAAACCAAGGAATTCTTTCCTCACTCCCCACGGGCAGGAGCTCAGCTGTGCCAGGGCAGTCGGGCTCCACCATGAGCAGTGGTGGCTTGGGAAGACAAATCCCATCCCTCTGCACATCCTCCTCTTCCTCCTTCCCCCGGCTCTGTGTGCTGTGCATGAAGCCCTGTGGTGTGGGATATCCCTTGGATCAGCTGTCCCAGCTGTGTCCCCCCAGCTCCTTGTGTCCCTTCAGCCCTGCTGGGGTGAGAGGCAGAAAGTCCCTGACTCCGTGTAAGCCCTTCTGAGCAGTACCAGAACATCCCTGAGTTACCAGCACTGTTCCAGCACAAATCCAAGCACAGCCCTGTGCCAGCTGCTGTGAGGAGCAGCAGCTGTGGCCCAGCCCAAAGCAGAAGGTTCTCCTTCTTCTCCCTGCAGTTTTGAATGCAGTGTCCATGTCCTGGTCTGTTCTGGGCTCTCCGTGGCAGTGCTCTCCAGCAATAGTCCTTGATTAATACAGAAACCAAGGATAAGTTATTCCTGCCTGCTCTTCAGTCTCTGTGGGAAAAGCTGGAGATGCCAGATCATCTCTCCTCCTCCACTGAGATGCTTCCAGGAACCTGCAGCAGTATTGAATTTGTCCCAATGAACTTTGTTACACTTTAAAAAGCCAGTTATTGAATCAGTTTTGTAATTAGCTACCTGATGGGAGTCATGATTATCCACGTTCCTCCTAATTGATTAAAATATCTTTGCACTGGGCTTTCTCTGCTTTTTTTTCACCTACCCAGGTTCAATCAAAGGCACGATGGAGACGCTTTGGCTGTTGCAGCACTGACCAGGTCACAATTAGCTGGCAGTTACTGCAACCTCAAAACAGTATATTGCTTTAAAGGAGGCTTCTTCAAGGTGAACAGAAGAAATTTTTTTAAAGAGTGAAGTTTTTTTGTTAAAAGGCTGACCCAGCTGCTTCAATAGTGCAAAATTGACATTGCTCTGATTTACCCTGGCTGAGAACTTCACCCTCTGCATTAAATTACACAAATTACTCTGAATATTGCACACTACAGTCAATCCCTTCCTGCCAAAGGATGAGCTCATGATTCCTCACTTCTCTTGTGAGGGTTATGATGACCTAACCAGGACTGAAGATGCAAGTTTTTGCAGCATCTTTTGACTGCTGCTCATGGCAGGAATGGTGACTTGTCTGAAAACCACCACTTTATCAGCAGTGATGTGGGAATGACAATTCCTTTGTTCCTCCTGGAGGTGGAGGAATCTGTGTGTGAGAGCAGGATGGGTTGAAAGGCCGAGTCCATGAGTGTCTGCTCGGGTTATCTGGCTGGGAGAAGGTTATTTCTGATTCTGTGCTTAGCCTGTTGCTGTTATTGCTTCCCCAGGGATTGGTGGTTCCCACTCTCACCTGGGCACGAGTTCTGTCCCTGCACAAACTCGTTTATTTGCCTCTCAGACCTTTTACTGCTTAAGCAGGGAACGAGGGAGCCGAGGCAAAGCCATCACCTCACTCGTGCTGAAAAACCTTGGAGTGAGGGAGGAAACGGGCTCAAATTGAAGCAGATGCTGTGGTGGGAACAATTACCTGAGAGAAACTCTGGGAGGGAGTGGAAGAGATAATGAAACACCTAGGGATTTGGGAGTCAGCTTTCTGAGGAGCAGAGGGGTTAGCAGTTTAGAGCTGGAGCTTGCAGCTGTGGTGAGAATCAGCTCCCCTTTCTCTCTGCTCCTCCTTTCCCCCCATTTTCCTCCCCCTGGGCTCAGGGAATGGAGGAGAAAGTGGCATTAGGAGCAGGAGTGATGCTGCCAGTGCAGAACCGGTGCTGCAGTGGTGCTGGAAATGCAACTTGCTGAGCTCAGCTGCTGCCTGCAGCAAAGAGCAGAGTGAGGGCTGCAGAGGGACATCACTGACCCCCCAGTCCCTCCCTGCCGGAGGGGAGTCACTGTCACCAGTGCAGAGCAGCCTCAGCTCTCCGTGAATGTGAACCTAGCGGCCCAGGACTCCAGGGGAGCAAGAGCAGGATAGGTGCCCAGAAATCATCCAGCTGTGGTTCCCTGGAGCCTGAGGCTTGGCTGGTTTCCCTTTCCCTTCTCCTGCAGGCACTCCTATTCCATCAGCTCCTCTGCAAGGGCCGGCTTCGCTTCCAGTTTACCTGCATGGCTTCCAGTGCTGCTGATGGGGAATTCAGCACGTGGGTTAACAGCAGGCTGAGCTGGCTTGGGTAACACCCCCTGGGTTTCTGTACCTGTCCTGCCAAAAGCCAGCTCTGGGGGCTGTTTCTGTTCAGCCCAACAACAAACACAGAGTTTGGACAAACCTCCATCCCTGCAGAACGCCCTGCACTGCTCCACAGGAGTTGCTCTGTGGGGTCAGGCAGCATCAGTAGCTCAGCGGTGCAAGCAGCCGCCCTTGCAGTGCATCTGGAAGTAAAAACAGGGACAAATTCTGGCAGCTGAAAGCCCTCAATAGCTCCACTCACATCTTGGAACCTTCTTCCCAGTTTGGTTTAAGGGTCATTTTTTCCTCCATCCTTGCGTGCTTCAGCTCCTTTCTGTGTCTGAGGGCAGCAGTGCCAGCTGCCAGGGAGCTGGGCACTCTCCTCTGTCACCCTGCTGGTGAATTCAGGCCCTGGCTTGAAGGTTTGTTAAAATTGAAAGGCTCCTTTTCCCAGGGGAGCAGTGGTAGGATGTGGGGAAATGGCCTCAAGCTGTGCCAGGGAGGTTTGGGGTAGATATTAGGAAAATACTCATTGAAGGAGTGGTTAAACTTTGGAAGGGGCTGCTCAGGGAAGTGGTGGAGTCACCATCCCTGAAAATGTTCAAAAAATGAGTGGATGTGGAACTTTGGGATATGGTTTTGTGGGCATGGGGGTTTTTGGTCAAAGGTTGGACTCTGGTCTTGGAGGTCTTTTCCAGCCTTAATGATTCCATGATCCTGTGGTGCTGCCTGTAGGTAACACTTTTTTTTTCCACTTATTTTTTCTTCCCAACTGTGTCTCTTTTGAGTTGCGAAGAGAGAGTTGGAGGGTTAAAGGTGGCTGATTTGTGAGAGATGGGCTGTGGCCAGAGGTTGGATGGATTGAGAGACAAAGGAAAGTGGGCCAGGAAATAACTGAAGCCTCTGGTTTTCAACCTGTGGTTTGTGGCCGCTTCTCAGGAGCTGCTAAGAGGTTTTTAAGAGGAACCTGTCACCAGTGTGCAGGGATCTGCCTTGTGGGGGAGAAACCTGTGCTTGAGGAACTTGAATAATAATAATAATAATACAAAAACCCACTTCAATAATTCAGGTCTGTAATACGAATTTTTATATAAATCTTGTCAAAAATGTCATGTCTTCAATGCAGAGAGCTTCATCTTGTGCATGAAAAGCCCACATAAAATGAGATGTGGATGTTTTGCTGCTGCCTAGGAGTGTTTTTAACCCCTGCCAAGGAGTTTCAGAGGCTGTGCTGCCTCTCGGCCAACGTGCAATTTGGCCCAATTCATACCTGTTTTCTGTTCTCCCATTTTAAATCTAAGCAGAGACTATAAAAGCCTTTATTGGGTGCATGCTGGAGGAGGTTTGAAATGCTGCTTTCCAGTCCAGGAGATTGCACCCTCATTTTCTGAGCTGTGATTAACTGGGGCTGTCACAGGCTCGCCTTGGCTCTGGGTAAGATGTGTCCAGTGAGCAGCAAGCACAGGGAGTGCATCAGCAAGGGTTTGAAACATCTCTTTGTTCATTATTTGTTATTGTTCACCTGCCTTGAGACGGTAATTGCCGGTGCTTTGATTCATGGATCACAATGTAATTTAGTTCCAATTGTTCCAGGCCTGTCCTACAGCCCCTGAGCCAGGCTTTGGAGACTTCACTATCAGTACTTGGCAAATCCAAGCAGATCCCCCACTCCTGCTGCAGCCACGTGCCTTCATGAGGAAAAGATACGGGGAAGGTTATCCCTGTTAAACCAAGGCATTGTGGTGATTTTTTATTCCCATTTTCCTTTTTTTTTTT